>JAJOOS010006902.1:0-50324 GCA_029582725.1 Solanum chiquidenum
AAAATTTTCACTAAAAAATATCATAAATAAGTAGGCAATTTTTGGGACAAAAAATATTTTTGTCACATAATGTCATACTTTAATGACGAAAATGTTATCGTCTTAAATGAATTCGTCACTGAAAATAATTCTTTTTCGGCAATAAAATTTTCACTAAAAAATATCATAAATAAGTAGGCAATTTTTGGGACAAAAAATATTTTTGTCACATAATGTCATACTTTAATGACGAAAATGTTATCGTCTTAAATGAATTCGTCACTGAAAATAATTCTTTTTCGGCAATAAAATTTTCACTAAAAAATATCATAAATAAGTAGGCAATTTTTGGGACAAAAAATATTTTTGTCACATAATGTCATACTTTAATGACGAAAATGTTATCGTCTTAAATGAATTCGTCACTGAAAATAATTCTTTTTCGGCAATAAAATTTTCACTAAAAAATATCATAAATAAGTAGGCAATTTTTGGGACAAAAAATATTTTTGTCACATAATGTCATACTTTAATGACGAAAATGTTATCGTCTTAAATGAATTCGTCACTGAAAATAATTCTTTTTCGGCAATAAAATTTTCACTAAAAAATATCATAAATAAGTAGGCAATTTTTGGGACAAAAAATATTTTTGTCACATAATGTCATACTTTAATGACGAAAATGTTATTGTCTTAAATGAATTCGTCACTAATAATTGAGCTTTTGAAGATAAAATGTTGTCACTAATGACATTCAAACTTGTAGCAATACTATTTACAATTTGTATTAAGCTAGATCTCCGTAAATTTAAATATTTAAAATTATTAAATAATACAAATATATTAAACTTAATAGCATGGAGTAGTTTTTTTAATAATGAGCATCATACACTATACAAATTAAAATTAACAACATACTAAAAGAAGCAAGATAATAATAAAAAATTACACTGTCATATATTAATTAAGAACATCTAAAATGACATTCATGAGTCTCAACATTCTCCTTAAGGAAAAATATATTAAGTAAAAATTATCCAACTTGAAAGTCTAACCAAGATATGCTAAATATTAACAAAACCGAGGCAGTAAAATAGAAGTTGCTTCTCAAAATACCATTGCAAAAGCACTTCACTAGCCACTAGTCTTGATTTCTCCCTTCCACAACATGTCTAATAGAAGAAAAAATTGATTTCATACTTTGTACATCTGAGACCTTCCTTCCAAGCAACTATGACATAGATAGACAGATGCGGGTGTACTTCAGGAAACTAGCAAGCCTTGCCATTCGGATGAAAGGAATATTGATATCATGATATACAACAACATATCCAAGTGTAATCCCCCAAATGAAATATGAGGGATAGAATGTAGAAAGACCTTACATCGACCCTTGTAGGATAGAGAAGTTGTTTTCAATAGACATTCGACTCAAAAGAAATGTAACTAACGCAAAAAAGTAAGAAAGAAAAAGAGACAACAAGAGTCATCATGTCTCTTTCTAAACACCCAATATCAATACACACTTTTATAAATAGATTTCTACTAATTTTAACAAAACAAGTGTGTATCTAGCAGATTCTAACTAAGGCTAAAAAAAAAAAAAAACAATTAATGGCAATCAACAAGTCAATATGAGATCAGAAGTCTACAAGTGAGCGAAAAGAATTATTAAAGGAAAGATGCTTGAATTAATCAATATGATTAAGCAAATCAACCCATTTACATCCTAATTTGCTAAATCAGTTCAATAATCAACAATAGTAAATAAACACCAAACTTAAATCAAATTAGAATATAATGACATTTTAACAAAGCTAAAATACATAATCTTTCGGAGTTCAGAAAATCACAAGAAGTAGATGAGAGGTGCAAAATTAAAGGAAATGAAATATTTTAGGGATTAATTAATATTATTATTCCTTGTTCAAAGGGAGAGCCAAATCAGATTTATTTTGCCAAATATGACCCGAGTAAGAAATCTGTCTGACCTTAAATAAGGCAAACAGATCAATTAACAATATTCAATCAAGCAATCAGCCAACTCTTCTTTACCAAATAATTTAAGTAAGAAACTGTTATTAATGCAAATTTACCATAAACATTCTAACGAGAGATAATAGCAAAGAAAATCAATCAAGATTGGGCAAATAAGGGGAGGAGTCTCTAATCAATTCAAGCAAAGGAACGGATAAGAAATGAAGCAAACATAATGCAACATAACAGAAAGCTCTCCAAAGCTTTATATCACATACATGGCATTACAATACACCATCATATTTCAACAGTGAAAATGTTAACCATATTAACTAACAAGTTAAGCAAGAAAATTTATTAAGTAAAACTCATATAATAAACATATGGAGCAGAAGACAAACAGTTTAACTAAATCAGAATGAGGATGAGAAATTAGGATGATAAATTGAACAAGAAAACAAATCCGGGCAGATCTGAAAAGATTCGCCTAGAACTTTAACTTCCCCAAAATTCTTGCGGCCTCATTTGCTTCGCCGGAGCTTGTTGGTTTCGAAACTACAGCTCGCTTCGTTGAGCTGCTGTCCACCGGAAAAAGTAGAGAGAGGCAAGTGACGAGCGGAGGGAGACCAGCGGCTGCTTTCACCGGTGATGCTCGCCTTGTCGAGCTGCTGGTCGCCTGGCCTTCGCCGGAGCTGCTGCTGCTGACGGAGTTGCTGGTCTTGGCGGCTGGTTGTTCTCGCCGGGCGTTGCTTGTCGCAGCTGCTGTTGGTGTTGTTTGCCGGTCAGAGCGGAAGAGAGGAAGAGAAAGCCTATGGAGGTGACAGGCGGCTGCTGGCCTCGCCGGTGGTGGTCGCCGGTCAGCAGTAATGAGGGAGGACGAGAGAGATGCGACGCTTTTTGGAGAAGGAAGAAATTTTTTAGGGGTTTTGGTCTTTTACGTTAGAATAGGAAAGAAATGGGTTAGGCGATCTAAACCGTTGATCGATTTTGGATGATCGGCTGAGATTGAATATTGGATTTTGATCAAAAGGGATAAACGAACGAGATTGAATCATAATTTGAAATCTTGAAAATTGAGATAAGAAAAAGGCTAAAATTGCAATCAACAAGTAGCTATAATTGAAATGAGAACTTGAATTGGAATGACTAGAATTGAAATGAATTGGGATAGAATATGCTAAAAATTAAATATTTTGGAGGAATATTTAGGAAATGCTATCCAATAATAAAATACTACACATATTATAATATTTTCATACAAATTAAACACACTTAAATTTCAAAACAATTGAGTAAAATAATTATTTCGAGTTTAACTAAGGATAAATATAATATTTTTTGTAAATTATGAATACTAAAATATATCATTTTTTAGACAAAATCAATTAAAATTTTAAACCCGAAATATATTTTGAAAATACGTATTTAATCGAATAGCATTTATGAAAGGATTAAAAGGTGAGTCAAAATTGGGTGTCAACATCTCACCATTTTGTCGCGCCCCATTTTTTGCAAAACGGGTTTCGGTGCACGACCTAACAACTCTTTTGGGTTTGGTGAAGTGAAGAGTTGTCACCTAACGAATTAAGGCGTGTTAGGGCACCAACCTAACCTAACTAATCTAACTAAGGGTCATTGAACCAGAGATTGGGTAAGGATTCAAATTACCTCGAGGGGGAGGTGTTAAGCATCCCTCAAGGTCCACAAATGTGGGTCCTGGCCGTATCTCATGCAATTTATGTGGTGGTTACAAGTAGCAATTAAGATATGTTTTATGTTTATATATTTAATATTATGTTATCACCTAGTTTTACATGTCTAATTAATTAACTAAATAATAAATGCGGAAGAGACAAGGCGGAGGGACGACTGCCCTTGTGGTTACGCCGGTCAACTAGTTGCTCGCCGATTGGAGATATCATTCTTACCGGAGGAGAGGGAGGCGGCAACCTTCGCTGGCTCCTCGCCGGAGAAGAAGGAAGGAGGAGATAGAGAGGAGAGGGGGATCCGCCTCTTTGGTAGATGAAGAATGAATGATTTAGGGTTTTTTGTGTATTAAAAAAGCAAGGTAGAGGGTTTCGATCCCAGTCATTGATCACATTTGAATAAGCAATTATGATTGAATCTTGGATTTAACTTAAAGGATGGGCGGTTAGGATTAAATCAGAATTTGGAGTTGATAATAGGAATAAGAATAGGCTATAATGAAATCAACAATGGCTATAATAGAAATGAGAATTTGAATTGGAGTGGCTTGAATTGAAATGAATTAGAATAGAATACGCTAAAAATTAAATATTTTGGAGGAAAATCAAGAAAGTGCTATTCAATAAATTATAACTATACACATTAAAATATTTTCATATAATTAAACACATTTAAATTTTAAAAACATTGAGTAAGATAATTATTTCGAGTTTAATTATTGGTAAATATAATAATTTGATAATAATTGCAATAATTTTTATAAATTATGCATATTAAAATATGTAACTTCTAGGCAAAATCGATTAAAACTTTAAACCCAAAATATGTTTGAAAAATATGTATGTAATCGAATAGCACTTCTGAAAGGGTTATAGGTCGGTCAAAATTGGGCGTCAACAACTTAAAAGTTATGAATTTTGAAAATGTTAGGCCAAAATTGGATGTCAACAACAACAACAACAACAACAATAACGACGACGACGACGATGATGATGATGATGATGATGATGATTATTATTATTATTATTATTATTATTATTATTATTATTATTATTATTTTGTAAATTACAAATGTTAAAGTATATAATTAAAGTATAATCAACTAGCAATTCAGAAAGGGTTATAGGTCGGTCAAAATTGGGTGGCAACAATCACAATAATTAAAAATTAAAAGACATATAAAAGATTAAATTGATTATAATATTTTTATCAGTGCCCTATAAATTGGACAAGGGGAATAACATATACTTTTTGAAAATTATGTAAAAAGTATTATAAATCTTATTAAAAAAATCATTATTATATGTTGTTAATTATTACGATTTAGTTTATTTTAAGTGATAAATGCAAAACTATAAATTATTAAAAATGTGTTTTTAATTATTGGATTTTTCTTTACTCTATTTGTCCCAACTTATGTGGCATGGATAGAATTTGGAAAGTCAAATCCAATTTTTATTTGACCCTGGGTTTTTTATTTAATTTTTAAAATTATTTTAGATTATAAATTATTGCGATTTATAATAGTTTTTACGTAATTTTGAAATATATAAATTATTAGAAATTCATTTTAATACTTTCATAGTCAAATGAAAAAAATGACCTTCAATTTAATTGAAATTTCACAAAGCACACATGTAGACCATGACATGTGTGCTCATAGAGTTTTATATACTACTAGTGGCAAAACACCATGCTTTGCATGGACCCAATATTTGTTCATGAAGTTATTCTTTAATTTTAAGCAGTTTAATTAAATAATTCTAGATTCTTTTTAAATATAAATAAGTTATATATAAATATTATAACATTGTAAATTTTAAGTGGTGTTGATTAAATTAATTTAAAACTTTTAATCTAAAATAAGTTATTTATATTTGTGTGGTAGTAAATCTTTTGTAAGATAAGATCTATAGATGTAATTGTATGTCGTAAATGATCCATTAAGGGTAAAACAAATACATATAAATATTATCAATATTGTAAATTTGAAATAGTGTTAATTAAAAAAATTTGGTGTGAGGCCAAGAACTCTGAAATAACTCCTAATTTAGTGAGGGTTATTAGAAAATACTCCCCCCCGTTCCTTTTTACTTGTCAATTTTTGACTTGACACGCCTATTAAGAAAAACAATGATTGATATAGTCAATTTACCATTTTACCACTTTTAATTGATAGAATCTTAAATATATTTACTCAATAATTTTTTCAAAGACATTAACTCAATGTTATATAAATTGAGGGTATAATAGGGAGAAATTTTTATATATAACTATGAAATTATTATACATCATTTGTCACATGTAATCATAAACAAGCGTAGCCAAAGATTATTATATGTTGCTATGAAATTTTTTTCGTCACAAATAGTTAAATTATTTAGCTACAAATTTTAAGTCGTCGTTATTTAAACATTGCATATTTAATGACAAAACTATGTTGTCACTACATCACACATTGATTAGAGACAATAAAATTATCACCACTGATTGATTATAGTATTAGTGACAAAAACTAAGGTCACAATTAAATATAAAATTTTGTGGCTAAAGCTTACAATATTTAATGACGAACTCTAATTTGTCGCTATTTCAACAAAAAAAAAATTGTGACAAAGCCTTTTTGTGTTCAAAATTGTAACTAATTTTAAGACAAATAATAGTTTGTCAAAAATTGGATACATTATTAGTGACAAGATAATTTGTTTGATAAATTAAAATTTATCGCTAATGGTACTTAATAAATGGCGCCAAATTATATTTTGGTGGGAAACTCAACTGGACGAAATTTTGCTACAATTTTTTATGTTTCGTCATTAAAAGTGTGTGGTTCATACATTTTAATACGAAATGTAATTTTTTGTCACAAAAAGTGAATAATTAGTGACGAATTATGTGTCGTACCTAATAATTTCGTAGCTAAATATCATGTTTGTTGTAGTGTCATAAGCCTATCGATTCACATTCATCCAGTCAATACACATTCATCAATACAATAAAATGATGTCTTAGCCTACCAATTCAAGATATACATTACCATGAAGAACCCTTCACATTCCATCATCAACATTCATGGGTATCAAATTGAAAAATAGCCTTCCAATAATAACACAATTACATTCAAGACATGATCACATTGACTTCATTAGATTCACATTCATATTCAAGACATCATGATAATACCCAATTCTTCATACTATGCCCTTCAAGGCCATGAATCTCAAATCACCAACACACCAACAGTTTACTTCAATTAAGGCATGAATAATGATACAATTCAATATACTAAAGCAATTTAGACATATTCTCATCACATGCTTTCATAATCAACAAACCCACTTCATAAAGACACAATTTAGGAATTGAAGGAACTCACGGTTTCTTAGAGTATTTCATCATAATCATCAATTAAATACTAATTCAATCATAATTTGTCATTAAACAACCTTTGAAAATGTTTGAAGAAAGAACCCACGATTTAGAGTAAAACCCTAGGTTTTGAGAAACTTGAAAACATTGAAAACTACTTTTGAATGGACTCTAGGGGTTAAAGCTACCCCTAGATGAAGGATCACCTTACCTTGCTTGTGAATCACCAAGAAATTTGAGGAAGAACACCTTGAATCCACAAACCCTAGCTCCCACTTCTTCTTCTTCTTCTTTGGGAACTTCTAGAGAAAGAAATATTGAGAGGGAAGAACTCTTTTGATTTGATTTGGGTTTTCTTAAAAAGTGACTTAATTGAAGAAATTCCAAGTCTAAAAAGTTATATACATACTAGGAAAGGAATAAAATAATGTGGACACAACTTTGGAAAAGAACTAAGGACCCTTAAAGTTTTAACTTAAAATTCTACACCCTACCCGACTTACCTCTCCCTTTGAACCTCATGGCTCGCCAAGGGCACTAGGCGACTCGCCCAATTTTCCAGAGTGCTCCCTAAATGGGCAGCTCATTAGGCGATGTAGGGGACCATTGGGTAATTCGCCAACCTGGTAGGCGAGCCCCGACCTAGCTCGCCTAAATATCCAGCAACTAGGTCATGGAGACATCCCACTAGGCGATCTCAAGGGCACAAGGGTGACTCGGCAAGCCCTTTGGGTGATCAAGCGGCCCCATCGCCAACTAGGTCCATCAAAGAACAAGGTCTCCTTCACTCTATCTTTCTAGCTTAGGCCTTTTCTTGAACCCTAGTCTTCTTCCTTACTCATTTTAGTTCTAAAACATCCTAGACATCAACTTAAAGTTACACTAACCCGAACGTTAAGGCTCTAGTTCAACCTATAAATTTTCGGGTCGTTACATGATTATGAAAGAGGAGTTTTATGATCTAAAGCATTAAGTAATAGAATTACATGAATTTATAATAAAATCCCTATCTAATGCTTGAATTCTAGATTTGGTGATTGAAAGTAGCTTTGAACCTTGAAAGGGCAAAATATAAGTTTATGCATGACCTTATGAAACCTACGTAAATGTTTTAAGGGTGCTTTGAGAGTGAAGTGCCAATGATGTTGTTGTTGTTGTGTTGTTCAAAGGATATTCTCATAAACACTTACAACCATGATGTGAAAGGTTTTCTCACATAGAAAGGATTCTTAGTTTGAAAGGCTATTCTCACCTAATTGAATCAATGAATAAGAGCTATCCTTATGAACTAGCTTGGATTGGCAAGATGACATGCCTTTCCATGGATAATGAGGATAAGTAAGAAAATACTATTCCGTGGGAATTATGCTTAGCACCGAGTGGATATTGACATTGAGATGGAAGCTCTCCCGTTAGTAGAGGCCGGTTTTCTAGAAGAAGTCTCATGAGATGGAAGATCTCCCATTAGTAGAGGTCGGGTTTCTAGTAGCAATCTTCTTATCCCATAACTATGTGCCCCATATGTTGATTAGCTAGTGGATCCACTTAATCTAGAAGTTCATGGTTCTACCTTAGGCAAGTAGAACAACCTTTTTTGGTGTGAGAGACATCGGGGGATCATGTTATACTCACATGGTCTCTATGTCGGTTAAGGCTAATTTTCCCACAACAAGACCAAAAGTGAACTAAGGTTACTCAAGGAGTATCTCATACGTGTTCAAGGATTCAAAGATGATTTAGCTTGCATTAACCATGATGTTTTGACTTATGTTTTCTAACCCTCTTATATTATGTTTTATTGATCAAATTACATGTTATGAAATGAAATGTCCTTCTTAGCATGTTTTAAATGTTTTTATGCATAGCTATCATACTTGGTGCATTTTTGTACTAACACATAGTATTGCCTACATTTTCCCCAAATGTAGGGTCCGACAGACAGGGTTCCCATTATAGTGGCTAGAGCTTGGACTTGATTCCTCCTCGAGGACAAATGATTTTCATTTCAGTTTCTCTTTCGTATTTTCTTTTGAGACATGATGTATGGGCTAGACCCAATTTCATTTGATTGTAATAGATGGCTCTGTTTAGTCATGAGTTAGACTTCCGCTTTGCTATAAAATTGTTTTGGACTTAAAATGATTGTATTACTCTTTATTGTTCTATTTCTTATGTTATGATATGCTAAGTGGCTTGTATGGAGTCTTTCGGGGTTCTATACGCTATGTCACATCTAGGGTGTACCCTTGGGTTGTGACATTTAATTCTTCTAAATCTAGATATTCGGTGTTCAAGTGTTAATAACCTAATCATTGTTGTTCTTGATTATAGGTAACTCAGAATATTACATTGGAGCAAAGAAGGAAACTTGTGGAGCCATTGCTAGAACCAAAACAATTTTGACATCAACAAATAAGGTAAGCGACTCTATTGTACCCTGTCCAACAGGTTGAACGAGTTATAGAGGAGAAATCTAAAGAAGAACAGGAAGAGGAACATGTAGTTATGAAAGCAAGAACAGTCTGTGATATGGCAGTCTCAATAATTGCTAATGTTACTTCTAGCATTTGAAAATAACCACCTAGAGGTAGATTCGAGCTGAAGCAAAATATGGTGCAATTGGTTCAAACAACAAGACGATTCACTAGCCTCCCGTAGAAAGACCCACAAGTGCATATCCAAAACTTTTTATTAATAAGTGACACTTATATTCTTACAGGGGTATCCTCTAATTATGTGATATTAACTTCTTATTTTTTCATTCTCACTACTGGGAGAATCAAGGCAGTGGTTGTTGTCAAAACTAGCTAACTCCATCACAACTTAGGATATCCTGGCTTGCAAGTTTCTGATTAGACTCTTTCCTTTGGTCAAAATCACAAAATTAAGGAGTGAGAGGGGGATAGAATATACATCAAGCATGGTACAGATTCAAACAATTGTTGATTGCTTGTCTGCATCACTATTAAGCTAACGAAGTGTTAGTTCACACTTTCGTTAAAGTCCTCAAACCTATTGTAAAAGTCCTTCTCAACTCTATAATAAGTGCAAAAACCTTAGAAAAGACATATGATGAGTTGTTTACACTTACATAAAATTTTGAAATGCAATCCGAAAAGGAATGGAGATATAACGAGAATAATGATGCAAAAGACTATTGGAATATTGGAGGTTGACACTATAGCTATGTATGCAAAACATGATGACCACATATTTCAGCAAGATGGCACTAGGGCAACAAATTAAATGGCTAAGGAAACTGCAATATAACAACCTCAAGGGTGATGCAAAGTTTGTGGTAGTAGCGAGCACATGACTAAATATTGCGGGTCAAATCCAATTTCTATGAATTATGTCGGGAGTGCACAAAGAGATATAGAAGATCATAATTATGGCAACACTTATAACCCAAGTTAGCTGAATCATATGAACTTCTCATAAGGAGGTAACCAGAAATTGTATCGTCCACCAAATAATGGGTAGTAGTACCAATAGCATAGTCAAAGAAATAATCAAACTACATTGCAAGGAAACATGAGTAATGAAGAATTGTACAAGAAAATGATGGAGAGGATGGATAAGAAGGAATAGAAGATACTAATAATTATTTGTCTAATCAAGCTATAAATAAGCTAGTTGGGCATCTGGCTAGTGCAATGAACTTACATTCGCAAGGAGGCCTTTCAAGTGACAGTGATCTAAACTTGAAACAAGTCAATGTTATGGATACTAGAAGTGGGTTGCAGTTATATGAGTTGGCCCCAAAGAAGGGAGTTCTAGAGGTTGTAAGAGAGGAAACGACTAGAGAGGAGGCAGAGAAAAAATCTCATGGATATAGTGCAATGAATACAATCAAATCATCGCCTTATTTCCTACAAAAGTTCAAGAAGAAGTAGGAGGATGAATATTTTGGTAAGTTTCTCCTTTTATTTAAGCAAGTTCACATTAATTTTCCATTTGTTGATGTGTTGCAGGAAATTCTAAAATATGAAATATGTCAAATATGTGAAGGAGATGTGGCGACCAAAAAGAGGCTGAATGAATATGAGACCATGACACTTACTTAAGAGTGCAACTCATGAATCCAAAGCTGACTTCCCACTAAATTGAATGATTTGGGTAGCTTCATTATGCAAATTACAATAGGGCAAAGCATTCATGCTTGAGGGTTGTGCGATCTTGGTGCTAGCATCAATATTATGCCTGCATCATTGTATAAAAAGTTGGGTCTGGGTAAAAACAAACCACCATCTTCTTATTGCTTCATATCTATCTGTTGCTAGACTAGAAAGGGTGGTGGAAGATGTGTTGGTGCAAGTGGTTTTGTTGATCTTTCCGTTAGACTTAGTTGTACTAAACTTTGAACCTGATCCTAAGATATCATTCATCTTATAGGTGTCCTTTCTTTACCATCAGCCGAATATTGATTGATGTAACACATAGATGAGACTGAAAGGAGATTTTATGAAATGATGCTATGAGACTAAATGAAGATTAGTGTTATTGAAGATGACCCATCCTATCCATCAATGTCCATCACTATAGATCAAAACAATTACATATACGTGACATTAATTTTCAATCTCCGCACCCCTAGATTACTTGTTACTTATTTGAATTTCTGAAATCTTGATTTAATTGCGACTTTTGATAACAAAATACTTTTATTAAATTTGGTGGAATCATCCACCCTATTGTTTTATTGTTGCAAATGAATGAACTTACAATCCAAATTTCCTGATAAAATTTCTTGTTTTGTATCATTCTCTATGGGATTTGACCCCGACTCTTAGTTGGATATTTTTATTAACGAAGACCGCTTACTCTATTGATTAGTTTTCAAGAGTAGTTTTAATGTTATCAATAAGGTCAATCCATATTTCAAGCTCAGGATCTTATATGAAAAAGAGTCAACTGTCACGACCCGAGCCTACACCCTGGACGTGGCCAGCACTCGAGAACCATTGTTGGCCCACAAACCCTCATTCTGGTTGACTACATGAGAAAGGCTAACTCAAGCATACATAAGAATCAAATTAAAATAAATATTTAAAAATAGTTTATTAAATCTCAAAAGTTCACTGAATATACTGAGTATGAAACATAAGTTTTAAATAAAATATCTAAAACTGAAAGACTCTCCAAAATTGTCTATCTATGAAGTCTCTACTGTATAAATATGAGTATCGGGACAAGAACCACGACTCCTCAAAAACTATCACTAATAACTCACAAAACTAGTCCTCCAAAAGCAAGGAGATTTTACTCAAAAGCTAACGAGTGGATGAAGAGATCTCAACAGACTCTTGTTGAGGATCCTAAGAACATGTATCTGCATCATTAAAAGATACAAATCGAATGATATCAGTACATTGAATGTACAAGTGTGTAATATAACCTAATAATAAATAACTGAAAGAAAAGACTGCAATAGATAACAATGTACTCAAGTTGAATGTAAAGAAATAAATGAGTTAAATCATTTAAAACTTTAAAAAATACTTACTCATCTCTAAACTTAACATATTAAGTGATATAATAAAAATACACTTTGAACTATATTTGAGAGATTCTCTAACTGACAACCATCACTATGAGCTATGTGATGAGACAACGTCTCGCCCACACTACTAGAATTATACTATACCTTGTCGGGGTATAGAACACTTCAACTAAGTGGATCCACTAAGCTCTTCCCGAAGGCACAAAGGATTCATCTAAAAAGTATGATCCTATACAGAGGCGGATCTAGGATTTCGAGTCACTAGGTGCCAAACAGAGGCAGACCCACATGATTTGATAGGGGTGCACTCGTTAACTTCGAAAAAAATCATATATATATATTCTGAGAAACGTATAATAAACAGTGCACCTATAAGAAGCATAGGGGTGCCCTTGTGTAGTTGGTACAAGCCAGAGGAATCACTCGCGAGAATACGGTTCAAATCTAGCTAGAACCCTATTTCATTAATTTTATTTTAAGTTTAGCTTAGGGCTCATATTTGAGCCATTAATGACCAATAAAATACTATATTACACGTTAATTGTAGTAAAAGTTTCGCTAACTACCTAAATTAAGATAGTATTGATGCACTGAAATCTTCAAATTTTGAATTCGCCTCTAATGCCCAATAGACTCAGATAAAATCAACTTTAGATTCAGAATTATTCGTCTTATGGACGGATGGGTGAGTGGGATTGGACGACGGACTGAAGGCTGAATTTGATTAATGGCAGATTTTTGTTGTTGAAAAGTTTAAAGGAACAACCAGGTTTCAATGGTGAAGAGAAAAAAAAACTTTCCTTTATGCATGTTTAATAAAATAAAAGAAAATTCAAAAATTAAATTAAATTAGTTAAAAAATAATTATTGATTAATACTTAATAATAATAAGTTAATAAGTAAAAAAATATAAAAAAAACAAAAGAGAATGTGCCTTGTAGTTAAAAAAGAAACGCTTCCTGTAGCTAAAAACAAAAACCAAAAAAAACAAAAAAAAAACTGTCTGCAGTTGAAAATTTTTTTAAACAAAAAGCTGCTAGTGGGGTTCGATCACGCGAACTTAGACCCAAAAATATGATCGCCTACCATTGGCACCAGAGAACACTTTTGTTTACTGGGTGGCACATTTAGTATTTATAGATATGGTGTGTATAATTACCTATATATAAATAGAGTTTCCGTCAAAGCCCGTGGGTGGCGTGGCACCCCCATGGGTCTTAATAGATCCGCCCCTGATCCTATATACATGTTGATATACATGGTTTATGAGGAATGTGAGTTGTCTGAACTAATCCCCATATCAACTCTCAATACTACTCCGAATAATATATACTCATGCTCAATGTTTAAAAACATACTCTTCTTCTGGTTTGATATAATTGCTCATGTCCTCTTAAAACAGGTAACTACTCTTGAAATATCTTTCAATTCATAACTCATTTAGAAAATAAAGTTTCTCTTTTATCAATGTAAAAATTGATACCTTTTGGGAATACTTAGTTCCCTAGCTAATACTCTTACTCAATTCATACTTGAAAAACTCTTTCTAAAAAATATATCAAAATCATATTGTGATATGATCATTGATGACTCGAGAAGTTATACTGCATAAGCATTGATGGTATATCTAGATATCATACTACTTAAACATTGATGACATACTCGACTGTCATACTAATCATGTTTTAAAACTCTTTCTCAAACTCTTCTTTACTTTCTCAAAAACTTAGTTTAAAACAAAAATGCTGACTTTAAAAGATTCTCATAATTTATAACTCAAAATAGGGTTCATGCTGAAATATAGACATGAACAACTCAACTCAAGGATCTCAATAATAATATAGAAAAATCAATACTCAGAACTCAATGACTCAAGAACTTAAAACTCAATGATACTACTCATCTCAAGAATACTTAATTCATAGGGTTCATGTTGAAATATAGACATGAATGAATCAACTCAAGAATCTTAATGCATAACATAAAGCAATTCAATGATTAGGAATAGAATTTCAAAAAGAAACATGAACTCAAGAACTCAAAATCAACTTATCTCAAGAATACTCAAATCTAGGGAGAAAATCCTAGATTACTATTTTACTGATTTGAAAGTAGATGTAGAGCGTGAGAATGAACTAGTCCAACACTATGATAGCCTTACATACCTAGAAGAACAAGGTTCTTTGAAGAATCTTGAAGAATCTTGGAGAAGAACTTGATTACAAGCCTTGAAACCCTAACTTGAAGGAGAAAAATCAAGAAAACCTTTCTTGAGATTTCTTAAATTAGTTTCTTCAAACTCTATGGCCAAGAATTATGATTTTCATTAGTGATTCATAATTGTATGGAGGAATTTGAGTTGAAAAGAATAGAATTTTTGGAGAAAGACTTACCTTGAAGAAAAATCTTGAAAAAGATTGAAAGAATCTTGAATGGAGTCTTCTACTTTGATCTGCCTTAGGGTTTTGCCTTAGTGTTTGAGAGAGAAGAGAATTATGGATTTATAGGTGAATATCTGATTGTTTTGGGTCTCTAATTAGTCAAGAAATTCATTTAGGGTTTTCTTAGAGGTAAAAAGACAAAAATGACCCTTTTTAATGTTTTCACGTCGGCTAATTCGTCAATGCACTGTACCAGGTTACTAAAATGATCATAACTTTTTACTCGAAACTTGGATTGATGCGAAATTGGGCGCGTTGAAAAGAAAATTAAAATACCTTTAATTTGATAGGTTATGGGCCACGTAACTCTTTATACTCTAAGAGATATGATTGTTTATAGTTGTGCTAGGAGTTTTTAGTGACCTTAATTGATATAAAAAATATTCGCACACTAAAGAATTTACCTCTACATATATGGGCAATTTAAGAATCACCCGATAAGACCTTATATGCAAATAAAAAATAGTTCGATCCTTAGCTTAAAAGTTTTCGGGGTGTTACAATATCTCTCCCTTGGGATTATTCGTCCTCGAATGATGGTTAAACTGAGCATAGATGTATATCTCTATGAAGTGTATGAGAACAGGTCATGCACACAATTCTGATATAAGAAACATCATCTTGATGTTGAAATGACTAAACTTTGAGGAATACACAAGATTATGAATGAGTTGATATACCTCTAAAAACTCTTTCGGAAGACATCAGTCTCTCATCCTCAAAACTTGACTTTGTTTATCATCTTATCATCTCCCCCTTGGTTCTAAAGCTGACACTTGAAAGTTATGGATCTATTCCATTATATCTACACTAGTCTACATTCCCTTTACTCTAATACTTGGGAAAGGCTTATCTCATGGATATTGAACTCTCCATATGCAGGTACTAAGACTCGTTCTAAGATCTCTTTCTAAGATGCTTATCTTAACCTCTTCTCAGTGGCTTATAAGGCTACTTAATCTAACTGTTAATACTTTGCCTTCTCCTTCTTAGCTTACAAAAAATGTCCTTCTAGGTTCATATCAACCTAACTGGAGGAAGGTTTGAACTATATTTATGAGGTTCATCATTGACCGTATAAAGTACTTTCTACCAAACTCTTAAGGGTAATAATTAATGCTTACATCAGCCTACTCCACACTGACAACTCAAATATTCTATATAGGCACACATGAAAAATCATTAACTCAATTGGAATCTCGTCTGATTACATACAATTTTAGGTACACCTCTTAATGCTCTTGTTACTCTTAATGAGTTAGCCACACTTCACTACTCTTATCAAAAAGTTAGAATACCATACTTGTCCCACTCACATTAATTGTAACTAACCTGTTGATTCCTCACCTACTCTATGTCAAACCTATCAGATCAGATATCAGACTAACATCATAACCCTCATATTTCCATCCTTTTGATCACGACGCTAATCTCAAATTCAAGCTTAATATTTATTACTAAACCCGAATATCAATATGATTGCTCGCTTACTATACTAACTTACAACTACTAATACAAATTAAGAAACACTCGCTCACTAAGACCGTATGACAAGTAGACAATTTTTTTCTATCTATCAGTCTACCTATTTACAGATACCTGCACCTTCTACTTCACAACTTAAATACTATTTACTCCTTTACTATGCAATATACATCATTACTTAATTAGTTCTATAACCCTCTGAATATTATGAACTCTCCCTTAAAATCATAAGTCTAGCTTAGATCTATCACCTCATGAATACTCTACTCTTTTATTCAACAACTATACTTGACCTTCACTAACACAATGGCACATCGACATCAACCCAATTCTGGTTAAAATATACTCTAACTCATCCATACTAGTAATTCTTACTCTACCTTCCATCATGAACTCTATACAACATTATTATTCCTTAGTCTACTTATAAAGGCAACTCATCATTTATAACTGACTGGGTGCATGACTACAAGAACATAATTTACCCTATCATTATCTCCCTTCCTTAGATTGCTGAACCTTTGCATGCTTTCCTCTAACTCTGGGCACTTCTTCTACTACTGCTTATAGCCTCATAACTCATACTATATCTTCAGGTGAAAACACTACCCAAGCTCTAAAACATACTTCCTCATAAGGGTATCAACTAAAATGAGGTTTAGGGAAAAGAGTATGGGAATACATCTAGATTTTAGCTCGAACGCATGATGCATATGATTTAGAACTGCATTCTTTCCAATCTCAACACTTAAGCTTACTCACGGGCTTCTCTCAAGCCATCTGAGGTCTCTTGACTTTTCATAAAACTTTTGCTGAGAGTAACACATCCATAAGGATCTAGGCTTTGCTTTTCAACTACCTTGAGTATGAGGGGTAGTCGAATGGATAAGAGGAACGCACGAGTTAGAGTAAGTTCCTTATGACACAACTCTACTTCACGATTTAGAGTATGAAAGAAAGACAATTTTTCTTAAATGTTAGTAGTCCCTCATTTATAGAAGTGGGGCCCTCACAACCATTAATAAAATCCTACTGACAAGGTTTCATAGACACCCTAGGACACTTGGACTATGTGCTCTTATACCAAGTTTGTCACGACCTGAGCCTACAACCTGGATGTGGCCAGCACTCGAGAATCATTGTTAGCCCCCAAGAGAACCCTAATCCTGGCTGACTACAAGCGGAAGACTAACTCAAGGATACATCAGCATCAAATTGAATGAAACATTTAAAAATAGTTTATTGAATCTCAAAATTTCGCTGAATATACTGAGTGTGAAACATAAGTTTTAAATAAAATATCTGAAACTGAAAGACTCTCCAAAATTTTCTATATATGAAGCCTCTACTGTATAATGATGAGAGTCGGGACAACACTCACGACTCCTCAAAAACTATCACTAATAACTCAAAAAACTGGAGTCCTCCGGAAGCAAGGAGGTTTTACTCAAAAATTGACGAGTGGATGAAGGGATCTCAATAGACTCTTGTTGAGGATCCTAAGAACATGTATCTGCATCATTAAAAGATGTAGGTCGAATGACATCAATATATTGAATGTACGAGTATGTAATATAGTTGAATAATAAATAACTGAAAGAAATGACTGCAATAGATAACAATGTACTCAAGCTGAATGTAAAGAAATAAAGGAGTTAAATCATTTAAAACTTACAAAATACTTACTCATCTCTGAACTTAACATATTAAGTGATAAGTATCTTTTTTCTGGGAACATGGTCAACCAGAAATTATTATGTTCGCGATTCTTCATCCACCGATGGATAAATAAAAATATACTTTTAACTCTATTTGGGAGATTTTCTAACCAACAACCATCACTATGAGCTACGTGATGATACAACGTCTCACTCATGCTGCCAGAATTGTCATATACCTTTCCGGAGTATAGAACAACTCAACCAAGTGGATCTACTAAGCTCTGTCCGAAGGCATTAAGGATTCATCTAAAAAGTATGATCATTTACCCATGTTGGCATGTATGGTTTATGAGGAATGTGAGTTGTCTAAAGTCATCCCTGTATCGGTGCTCAATACTACTCCCAATAATATATACTCATGCTCAATGTTTAAAAACATTATCTTCCTCTTGTTTGACATAATTTCTCAAACTATCCTCTTAAACGAGGTAACTGCTCTTGAAATATCTTTCAACTCATAACTCATTTAGAAAACAAAATTTCTCTTTTATCAATGTAAAAATTGATACCTTCGGGAATACTTAGTTCACTAATACTCTTACTCAATTCACACTTGAAAACTCTTCTTCAAAAATATATCAAAATTATATTGTGATATTATCATTGATGACTCGGGAAGTCATACTGCATAAACATTGATGGTATATCTATATACCATACTGATTAAACATTGATGACATACTCGACTGTCATACTAATCATGTTTTAAAACTTTTTCTCAAGCTCCTTTTACTTTCTCAAAGTTCAGTTTAAAACAAAAATGTTGTCTTTAAAATATTCTCAAAATAGGGTTCATACTTAAATATAGACATGAACAACTCAACTCAAGGATCTCAATAACAATATAGAATACTCAATATTCAGAAACTCAAGAACTTAGAACTCAATGATACTACTCATCTCAAGAATACTCAATTCATAGGGTTCATGTTGAAATATAGACATGAACAAATCAACTTAAAATATTAATGCATAACATATATAAATTCAATAAATATGAATATAATTTCAAAAAGAAACATGAACTCAAAATCAACTTATCTCAAGAATACTCAAATCTAGGGATAGAATCCTAATACTTTTTTACTGATTTGAAAGTAGATGTAGGGAGTGAGAACGAACTAGTCCAACACTATGATAGACTTACATACCTGTAAGAACAAGGTTCTTTGAAGAATCTTGGAGAAGAACTTGATTAGAAGCCTTGAAATCCTAGCTTGAAGGAGAAAAATCAAGAAAACCTTTCTTGAGATTTCTTGAATTAGTTTCTTGAAACTATATGGCCAAGAATTGTGATTTTCATTAGTGATTCATAATTGTATGGAGAAATTTGAGTTGGAAAGAATGAAATTCTTGGAGAAAGACTTACCTTGAAGAAGAATCTTGAAAAGGATTGAAAGAATCTTGAATGGAGTCTCCTACTCTGATTTTTCCCTAAGGTTTTTTCTTAGGGTTTGAGAGAGAAGATAATGATGGATTAAGAGATGAAAATCTGATTGTTTTGGGTCTCTAATTAGTCCAAAAATTCATTTAGGGGTTTCTTAGAGGTAAAAAGATGAAAATGACCCTTTTTAATATTTTTATGTCGGCTAATTCGTAAGTGCACTGTACCAGGTTACTAAAATTGTCATAATGTTTTACTCAAAACTTGGATTGATGCGAAATTGGTGGTGTTGGAAAGAAAATTAAAATACCTTTAATTCGTTAGGTTATGGGACACACAACTCTTTTATTCTAAGAGATATAGTCGTTTAAAGTTGACCCAAATAAAATCTTACATCAAAACTTAATCGGTAAGGAAACTTTCAACTCAACTTTGTGCTAGGAGTTTTTAGTGACCTTAATTGATATCCAAAATCATTCACACACTAAAGAATTTACCTTTTACATATATGGGCAATTTAAGAATCACCCGATAGGACCTTATATGCAAATAAATAATAGTCTGGGCCTTAGCTTAGAAATTTTCGAGGTGTTACTTCAACTTTCAAGCTTATTTTCAATTGAAGTAGCAAGAGCTCACACTATGAACAAGGTCAATAGCCAAGTTCGAGTAGAAGGAGACTATCTGGAGAAAGGTGTTTACCTTCAAATTCACTCGAGATGAAAATCAATATCTCACAACTCGAGAAGCATGAAGACCCAAGCCAGGATTCAAGAGAAGTTACATAGATAGGGTCTTGTACTTGTATTCTTTTAAATATTTTGTCTTTCATTTTCATGTAAAAACAGGAGTCGTGAACTGAAGCATCGATGGTACCTAACTTGACTTCTAACTCATTATTTCATCGCCTTGAACTACATGTGACGTGATTCCCTTATAACCCAGGATATGTAGGTCGTTCAAAACTAGGACTCGGTTGCATATTATTTCTTTCAAATAAGAGTTTAGTCAAAACTTGTCACGTTGTCTACTTCTTTGTCTGCAAACTCTTTGTGTTTCCAGTCAAAGAAGAGCAAATTGTAGACATGTGATTTTTTATTGAACTTAAGGTTTTATACCATTTTTAGTGCTTAAATAAATTTTTTAAATTCAAATTAAATATTTTGATTTTTTATCTTATTTTATTAAGTTTATTTTAAAAGATTTGTAAACAACAACAAAAGAATTTGAATCACATTTTAAGATAAGTTATGTTTCTAATTTCTTCAAAAGAAAAGAAATTTACAAAAATATATATTTCTTTTAATTTAGATAACAAATAAGATAGTGTTTCTTAATTATATTTTAAGATTAGCTATTTAGCTTTTTATATTTTTATTAGTTCAAAATAATTAACTAATATTTTTATAATTTTTACATATATTTATTTTTTCTTTAAATATTTTTTAAAATTAAAAATTGCTAACATAACCATCCCCAATTACCTCACCTCACTACCCCATTCATAATTACTAACCTAACCATCCCCAATTACCTCACACACACACCAATTTCTGCCAAAAAAAAAAACTCATGTACTACATACACACTTACACAACAGACAAAGAAGATATACACTCAGCAACACACAAATTTTTTCCACTAAAAAAAAGAGAATCCACAAAGTACACGGAAAAAATAAACCCCAATACAAATATAAACATCACATATTCACCACATACACAACCTACCCTCCAAAAACAAATAAAATAATGTTGAAGTCTTGAGATTTTCGTTCATGGAGCTAAATTTAATTTTTGTTGACTTTTGAAATTAATAGATTGTAGCTGCTTTTGTTATATTATTACATATAGAGTAAAATTAGTATAACATGTAATTATTTCTTGCATGCTTAAAAGTTCAATTTTTTATCTTGTTCTTGATAAAAATACGAAGCTTAATGTTCTATGCTATGTAATTAATAATATTTGGTTGAAATTTAGTTTTAGTGAATTAAGCTACTTTCCCATTGTGTATACTTAATAAAATTGTGTTCATTTTTTTTGAGAAAAATTAAAATAAAGTAGAATAAAATATGCAACTTTCTTTGCATCTTTTAGTGATGAATCTTAATAAGAATTTTCAATTAATCATGATTACCTTTTAATAAAATATTTTATAACCCTTTGCCTGTTACCAAAAGATTGGGTTTTCAAATGATTTTAATAATTAATTTAATTTCTTTGAACTAAATAGTTAGGAACATGATTAGGTCAACAATAATAATAGACAAATTTTTCTACTTGAAGAACATTACACTAATTTTAGTCTTGAAATATAAAGATATAAATAATTTGTGGTAAGGTTGAAAAGTGGTGCTATCAATACACCACACACTAATAAAATAAGACAATCTTATAATAAATTAAAGAATACGTGTAATAAACACTTTTATAAAGTTCATAAGTATAATATATCCAAAATTCAATTCAAGCCATATAATAGTCAATCAAGTGACAATGCTGGAAAAATGAAACTCGAGGGGTGCCTGATACCTTCCCCACGATCAATAGAATTCGTTATCTGGATTTCTAGTTCGCAAACCATTAAGATAATAATGAGATATGATCAGTTGTAGAAGTGGGTAGGAAAATTAGACAGTTAAAAGTAGTTAAGGGTAATATTGTCATTATAACTAGTCTGTTATAACAAACTATCACAAAGTTAGTTATTGGATTAGTTACAAAGTGTGTGATTGAGAACTATAAATAGATGATCCTACTGATGTATTACTTTGCCTTTGAATTCAAAGCAACAGAGCTTCTCTTCTCTTCAATTCTCTGTTAAAGCTTTTACAACTAATTTTATGGTATTAGAGCCATACACAGTGCTTACTGTGGCAGGCAATTCGATTTAAAGATCAAAGGATTGCGTTCACTGATTTGCACAAACAGTAGCTGCAGACCTGGATTCAATTACATCGTGATTCCATAGCTAATTGGGTTGTTTTTCTTTTTTTCGCAACAAGGTGTTTGTCGAAGATTCAGTTACAATGCCAAGTGATAGATCAACTGAAGATCAGTCTCAAGGTCACAACAATGGTGAAAATACAGGTGGATCTATGCTCTTGCATGCGAGTTCAATCACCAGTCAAGGTATTGACTACAATCACCCTCTTTTTCTCAGTCCTACTGATATAAGTGGAGTTAGTCTGATTTTGTTTTAATTACTGGGAGTTGAGAACTACACATTATGGAGTAGGTTTATGAATTTTGCTATGTTAGGAAGAAACAAATAGGGATGGTTGATGGGAAGAATTGTGGGAGCAATGGGAGAGGGTTAATGCAATTGTATTGTCCTGGTTGATGAACTTCGTTTCAAAGTGCCTTCTCAGTGGTATTGCTTTTGCAACCAGTGCCTTGCAAGTCTGGAATGACCTAAAAGAAAGGTTTGACAGGGTAGATGAGTCAAGAACCTATAGTCTTTACAAATATATTGCTTCTCTACAACAGGGCACATCCTTAGTTTCTGTGTATTACACTAATCTCAAAACCTTATGGGATGAGTTTGAAGCTTTAGTCCATGCTCCTTGTTGTAATTGTGATAAGTCCAGGGTTTTGTAGCACATATGAGTAGGCATAAACTCTATCAATTTTTTATGGGACTTAATGAATCCTATCATCAAGCCAGAAGCAATATTCTGATGATGGATCCACTACCAATCATTAATCATGCATAGGCTATGATAGTAGGGGATGAAATTCAAAATGCAGTGGTGTCTCACACCATCAGTATGGGGCTGGGTTCAGTAAGTATTGAACCTATCGCCATGTACTCTAAAATTGGCACTACTTCAGGTGTCAACCAGAGGTTCAAGAAGAATTCATTACTGATTTGTGACTTATGTAAGTGTAAAGGTCACAACAAAGAATTTTGTTATAGGGTAGTTGGCTATCCACCTGATTTCAAGTCTAAAAGGAAGATACAAGGTGTTTCCCCTAATCATAGCTCATCTGGTCAAGCTCACTTCTCTTATGGAGTCAATGCTAATGTACATGCACCAGGCTAGGGAGAGAAACTTGATAATAACTCAAATTGAACCTAGTGAGAGTTCAAGCCACCATAGACAACAAGCAAGTCAGGCTAAGTTGGAGGTCAAGCAGTTTCTTAAGGATTGTACATTTTCGTACCAATATGATCACATTCTTAAGAGTTATCAGCATAAGAAAGAACCTGACTGCAAGGCTACACTTGCTGCTCACACTGCATGTACAAGTTTCTTTGTATCTGCAAATAATAGTAAATGGATTATAGACACTAGTGCTACAAATCACATGGTCTCTAATTTGGACATGTTTATCAAAGGCTCTGTGACAAAACTAGATATCCCTAAGACTGTATATCTGGCCAATGGTGATACCACTCAGGTGACTCATGTTGGTTCTTGTGTTATATCATACAACAATGTTATTTCAAATGTATTCTACCTACCAGAATTCAAGTATAACTTGATGTCTATAAGACAATTAACATAGGAACTAGGTTGCTCAGTCACCTTCTTCCCTAACTTCTGTATTTTCCAGGAGCTTTACAGTGGGAAGGTGAAGGAGGTTGGTGAAAAGGTAGGTTGCTTATATACAAAGACACATGCAATTGGTAGAAGAGATAGTGCCTTGGCAGTAACTCAAATTGCTTCTGACATGGAGTTGTGACATCAAAGATTAAGATATGTGTCCTCTATAGTACTTGCTAAGATCTTTGATATGAATAAAGAAAAAAGTCAGTGTCAAGTGTCTAAGTGTCTAGTCTGCCCATATGCTAAACAAACTAGACTTAGTTTCCCTTCAAGTAGTATTAAAAGTAGTGCTTGTTTTGACTTGATACATATTGATCTTTAGGGTCCTTATAATACAACTACATTTTATGGTAACAAGTACTTTCTTACTATTGTTGATGATTTTTCAAAAATGACCTGGTTGTTTCTGCTCAAACATAAATATGATGTCTGTGTGTCTTTGCAAGTATTTCTTCAATATGTTAAGAACCAATTTGACAATTCCTGTTAAGGTTATAAGAACTGACAATGACACTGAGTTTGTCAACTCAGTATGTGAAAACATGTTTAAGGATTTGGGAATGGTTCATCAGAGACCTTGTCCATATACTCATCAGCAAAATGAAGTAGCTGAAATGAAACATAGACATCTTCTTGAGATAACAAGGGCACTGAGACTTCAAGCACATATTCCTGTGAAATATTGGGGGAGTTGTGTTCTAGCTGTTGTTCATCTCATTAACAGGGTCCCTAGTAGTGTCTTGAACCATCAAACTCCTTATGAAAGGATGTATGGTAGTAAACCTTTGCTGTCACACTTAAGGACCATTGGATGTCTGTGTTTTGCAAATAATCTCAATGAACATGACAAGATGATGCCTAGATCCAAGCCAACAGTGCATATTGGTTATTCATCAATACATAAGGGATACATCATGTTTGATATGAACACTAAATCTTTTTTTGTTAGGGAAGATATCTTTCCTTTTAAACAAGAGAATGATCCTGCTAAACAGTCCTTATTCAGAGACACTCTACAGGACTCAGGTGTGTGGTGTCAAGAGTTCACTTCCTTAGATCTTGTCTTAACCAATAGTGATGCAGTTGCACAGGGTCTTATCAGTGGTTCTCAGTCTTCACAGGATACAAGTGATCATAATAGTGCTGACACTAGTTCTTCAGAGGTTCATGAATCCATAGTTTCTTCTACTGATAATTACATTCTTGAGGAATCACCTCCTGTTGTACCAACTACTAATAGAAGATCCACAAGGACTAAAACAACACCTTCATGGATGAAGGATTTTGTCTCACATAAATGAGTGAAATACCCTATGTGTAACTATATGATATATGACCATCTATCTCCTTCCTACCAATGTTACATTGCTTCTACTTCTTCCATTCATGAACCTACAACATACTCAGAGGCTATAAAGATCTCAAATGGATAGAGGCAATGCAGGCTAAAATTCTACCTCTAGAAAACAACAAAACTTGGGAAATCACTGACTTTCCACCAAGGAAGAAACCCATAGGTTGTAGATGGATCTATAAAGTCAAGTATAAGTCTACAAGTTATGTTGAAAGGTTCAAAGAAAGTTTGGTTGCTAAAGGTTATAGTCAAATAGAAGGTATAGATTATAAATAGATATTCTCACATGTTGTTAAGATGGTAACAATGAGGGTTACAGTGTCACTTGCAGCTTCAAGGCATTGACATATTCATCAAATGATGTTTTTAATGCCTTCTTTCAAGGTGATTTGGAGGATGAAATCTACATGCAGCTTCCTCAAGGCTTTGTCAGTCAAGGGGAGAAAATGTGTAGACTGACAAAGTCATTATATTGACTAAAATAAGCCCCAAGACAGTGGAATCACAAGCTGACTGAAGCCCTCATTCAACTCAGATTTAAACAGAGTCAATATGATCACTTATTGTTCATTAACAAGTCAGAGGCATGAATCATTATTGTGCTTGTATATGTAGATGATATGTTGATCACTAGCAGTAGTTTGAAGTTAATAGAAGAACCTAAGCAGTCACTTCAAAAGGTTTTCAAGATGAAGGATCTAGGTGAGCTAAAATACTTCATAGGTATTGGGTTCACTAGGTTTGCAAATGGCATCCTAATGCATCAAAGAAAATATATTTTAGAGCTTATAACAGATTTGGAGCTGTCAGCAACTAAGCCTGCAGGAACTCCCATTGATGTGAATGTAAAACTTACATCAAGACAATATGATGAGCAGGTGGAAAGCAAAAGGATTTCTTAGGATCCTTTAGTGGGTAAGATAATGTATCAGAAGCTAGTTGGAAAACTTCTCTATCTAAACATGACAAAACCTGATATATCTTTTTGTACTCAGACATTGAGTCAATTTGTACAGAAGCCAAAGAAGTCACATATGGATGATGCATTAAGAGTAGTCAGATATCTAAAAGGGCAACTTGGACAAGGCTTGTTGTTTGGGAGTTCATCTGATGGAATGATCACTACATTTTGTGATGCTGATTGGGCCTCTTGTCCACTTACCAGAAGATTTGTAGTTAAGATATGTGAGTCCCTTGTGTCATGGAAAGCAAAGAAACAAACCACAGTGTCTAAGAGTTCAGCTAAAGCTGAATACAGAATCCTAGCCTCTATTGTCTCGGGATTAGTGTGGTTACTTGGAATGTTAAAAGAGGTAGGAGCTGAAGTTCAACTGTCAGTGCAAGTATATAGTGATAGCAAGGCTGCTATACAAATTGCTACAAATCGAGTGTATCATGAAAGGACTAAACATATAGAAATTGACTGCCACTTCATAAAGGAAAACTACAACAAGGCATGATCCTAAATCCTAATCAACTATATTCTTACACAAGAACAACCTGCAGATGTCTTGACAAAAGGGTTGTGTAAACTACAACATGAATATTTGTTGTCCAAGCTTGGTGTGCTAGATATTTTTGCCCCTCCCATCTTGAAGGGGAGTAATGAGATATGATCAGTTGAGCTTAATCCGTAATTTTTTTAATCCGCCCCGCATAGACACGCTCCGCATGAACCCGCCCGCATAATTTTTTTAATATTTTCTTTTTCTAGTTATGTTTGATACTAAAAATAAAATTCATAAAAATAAATTCATTTTTCATTAAGTTGTATTAATTTAATAGGATATTGACTTAAAATTTTATTTTTAGAGGTCAATTGGGAAACATGTAGGAAATTATATTATTTTTTATTGAACCATTTTCATTTATTATTTTGAATATTTTAGTAGTTTTAATAAAATTATCTTAATAAATAATGCTCTATCACTTTTATAACATGTAAAAGTTAAAATTAAGTTTGAATCCATAAAAAATCACATATACCCGCGCCCCGCCCCGCCCAACATTAATTTTAAAAAAATACACTTCAACCCGCCCCACACAACCTTAAACCTGCCCTGCCCTACATAGCATTAAACCCACCCCGCCCCGCATCCGCCCCGCCCCATTGCCATCCCTAAGTCCATGAAGAAAGTAATATAATGAAGTCCTGATTTCATGTTGATGATTTATTAACTGTGTATTGTGGGTTTTAAATACATACTGGGAGTCATGGAGTAAGACATCAATTTCTCATTGTATGATGAATTCCCTTAGAGAATATTGACGCTCGTGTAAACGAGTTGCTCTACCAATTGAGCTATAGCTGTTGATGCTTGTGAGTTGTGATATATATTTTCAATATGTACTGAACTTGTATAAAAAAAATTCTAGTAATGTATGGCTTCGTTTCAGCCAAACAAAAATAAAACTTTGTTATTCGTTAATTAAACATATGCTGACATGCACACACTCACTATAAAATTTTGATGATGAAGGACAATTGTTGGATATATAAAATAAAATATTTAAGAGTAGTGGCCTACAACATATTTCCAATTGTAGTTATAAGGAAGGATTTGTTACAATTGTTGAGAATAAAAGAAAAATTGATAAGAGGTTTTGCTTAATTATATATTACGTGCCTAAATGTTGTAATTATTTAATTTGATGACTAGAATATAATTTTCCCATTGTAGAGTAGGAGCCGCGTCATCTTTATTATCATGATTCATGTCCTTGTCTTATCGCCTTCTTTTATGAATTATGTCATTTTCTTATCCTTAATAAAATTGATATCGTCAAACCTACAAAATCATTACTTTAATTCCTATACAGTACACTTGTTGAACAGATCTAGTAAATAACTTATTTTTTTTTGGGAAAAGGGTTCGAAATATATTTGAACTTTGACTGAATTTGCTATAACAATCTCAAACTTTGGGTAGGACCTATTACCCTGCACTATTTAATAGTATATTTTAAAGATATATAGGTGCTCACATGGACATCATAAATATTGCATCGTTATAACTAGTAACTTGTCCAACTGGACTCTTATATATCTTTAAAATAGACTATTAAATAGTATGGGGGTAATAGGTCCTGCCCAAAATTTGGGATTGTTACAACAATTTCAATCAAAATTCAAATATATTTCAAAAAAATTTCCCTCTCATTTTTGGTAAACAAGCTAAGAGAGTAACTAATCAACTGCTTGGTCACACTTATAATAATTATAAGTTGATTGACAAATGGCAAAAGAACAAATATTTGGCTACACTCCACAAAAGAGAAGAATCACTCCATCACAAATCACAATATTCTTTTGATATTCCCCCAGTACAGTTATAGTGACATAACAGATAATCCCACACAACATTATTAATTAAGCTATTGATTATTGAGAGTTTGTTAGATATCAGTTTTAGATTAAAATCTAGATAAAGCATTAATGAAAACTTATTCATTATTTACAAAAAAAAAATTAGTGACAGGTAACCCACGAAGTAGTGTAACATAATTAAAAAAGAATAATTCTGTCTGACTTTGAAAAACAGCACAGCATTGCATAGATGCAGATGCACTACAGCACGCGCAGTATGTTTATAAAATTTGGAAAAGGTCTTTATCAAACATTAATTCCTTAATATATATTCTCATATACCAGTAACTAAAGAACTAATTCATTTCCATTTGTCTTTAGCCTTTGTCCAAAAGGCTATTTTTACTAATTTCAACAAAATTTATAATCTTTCTTTTCTGATCAATGTGCTTTACATCTCCTAATCTCAGATCTCGAATCCATCAATACTTTGATCATCAGCTTCAGCTTCCAATTACTACTTGTATTTCTCATAACAGACCGCGCAAGGAATTGATTCTGCAAATTGTGTAGTTCAAAATCATCATGGAGAAGAAAATATTGTTCGGCAAATATGAAACTGGGAGACAATTAGGGAAAGGAACGTTCGCTAAAGTCTTCCATGCAACCAACCTTGCCACTGGTGAAAATGTTGCTATCAAAGTGATCAAGAAAGAGATTGTGAAATCTCAAGCAATGATGGAGCAAATCAAGAGGGAAATCTCTGTTATGCGCCTTGTCCGCCACCCTAACATTGTTGAACTCAAAGAAGTCATGGCAACAAAAACAAAGATCTTCATTGTCATGGAATACGTAAAAGGTGGAGAACTCTTTGCAAAAGTAGCCAAAGGGAGGCTTAAAGAAGACGTTGCTCGAAAATATTTTCAGCAGTTAATAAGTGCTGTTGAATTTTGCCACAGTTGTGGTGTTTCTCATCGTGATATAAAGCCAGAAAATCTCCTACTTGATGAAAATGAAAATTTGAAGGTAACAGATTTTGGTCTATCGGCTTTGCCAGAGCAATTGCTGAACGATGGTCTTCTATACACTCAGTGTGGAACTCCAGCCTATATTGCACCAGAAATAATACGAAATAAAGGTTATAATGGTGGGAAGGCTGATCTTTGGTCATGCGGAGTCGTATTATATGTTCTTCTAGCAGGGTGTTTACCTTTTCAAGATGGTAATCTTGTGAATTTGTATAGAAAGATTTTCAAAGCTGAATATAGATTTCCCCCTTGGTTATCTACAGAAGCAAAACGTTTAATATCTAGAATATTAATCCCTAATCCACAAAAAAGGATAAGTATAGCTGGAATAATGAAAGACCCTTGGTTTAGAAAAGATTTTAAAATGCCAATTTATAATGGAAATATTTCATCATCATCGTCATTAATTGATCACGAACACGATACAATATCTATGTTAGATAAATTTGGAAGATCTGACGAATACTTAAAGCATGGAGGGATGATCAAATCACCCTCTTCACCAGCCTTATTGAATGCTTTTGAATTGATCTCATCTATGTCAGCTGGCGTAAATTTATCAAGCTTGTTTGAGAACAAGAAGAAAACAGAGTCCATTTTCACATCGAGGTGTTCAGCCACAATCATTATGGCCAAGATTCAATTGTTGGCTAGGAAATTGAATTTTAAAGTTGCAAGGGTTAATGGATCAACCTTGAGGCTGCAAGGTTCTTGTGATAGTAGGCCGAAAGCACGTTTATTGTTGAACATCGAGGTGTTCAAAGTGGCTCCAGAAGTGGCTGTGGTTAAGTTCTCAAAAATCTCAGGGGATTCACAAGAGTATACAAAGTTTTTCGAAGAAGAGGTAAAACCAAACTTAAAGGACATTGTTTTGACATGGCATGTTGAGCAAGTGTTAAGTGATATTTGTGAAAAGGAAGACTGTAAAATTCCAATCAAGTGTGCTAGTTGCAAGGATTTGACTCAAAATAAGCTACAAGAAATTGACGATATAACTGCTAATTTGTCATCCAGCGTGTGAAAATTAAACAACATATATTCATTTCATTATTAACAATTGCATTTGGTTTGTATGTCATCTAAACCAAATATTAATTGTATATGATTCAATAGAGAAGGGATAATAGAGATCTTTTCATAGTTCTATATACCCTTCATACATTTTATTTTCTTTCATTTGTTTGTAATTGATTGAGACTTGGACTGTGAAATTGTTTGTGATTTTTGAAAGATATATATATATATATATATACAAAGAAAGGTGACCGTCTTTAACTTTTTTTGTGATTAATCTCTCTCTCTTTCCTTGTATCGTTGTACCCATAGGTATATCATGATATAAAATGTTAAATTTATATCAATAAGACATGTTTTAACCTTAAGTAACTTATGTTTCATTTCCTAAATCAGAAATCGAATTTTTAATTTTCCAATAAAACAAAACTATAAATTTGCCTCAAAATCTACTAAAATGAACTAGCTTGCCGAATTATTTTGTTACAATTTTGTTTTCTAATTATTTTGTTTCCTAATTATTTTGTTACAAATTTGGAAACCTTAGATTCCTATTTCTACACGAATTAGTCTTTCCTCAAAGTCTATATAAAGCTTCCTATTGCTCCAACAATTCATCACCAATAATCTTCTTCTATTCACTTAGCACAACAAAAACTGAAGATGGAGATTCCACAAACCTTCAATGAGTTCAAAGTTTGGACAGATGATTGTATCGTTCCAAAGGACATCAACTTGAACACCATCATCAACAACCCTTCTACTAGTCCGTTATTCTTGATCGAAATTCGTGTTCAAGAATTTGTTCAATATCTTTCAAAGAATGGGGATTCCATCGAGGAGGAACCTCGAGGTCCATTTATGGTGGAATCTTTCTATTTGCCGAGTAATGCTATGATCGGTGCTCCAGATGATAGTCTTTGTGAAATACTATGCTCTATAGGTTTTCCTTTGCATAGAATGTCACCCATCATCACATAAATCTCTTCGTTTGGTCGGAGTATGATGTCTCTACCAGCCAATTCAGGCCGCCTTGTGCTTCCTATTGTTCTCCTCATTGCAGTTAACAGTTGGGATCCCACTCCCAGAGGCGCAGCAGAGAGAATTAAAGATGAACGTGTTTGTCTTGCGCGGTTTTTGGGTATAAGGTATAAGGTTGATGTATAGAATTTTATTTACAAAGAAAGCTACAGATGTAATCTTGATTAGTTTTTAGTTTCAACTAATATTGATTTGTGGACTGCAAGCCAAGTAATAATGAATTTCCAATACTAACATATGTTGCCGCATGTAATTAATGGAGTTAGAGTACTTGTTATAGTAGATATTTCAATTTTGCACTTGCAATTTCCAGTTCAATTTTATACTACTTTGTTTCTATCATAAGTTTATGTGTCAAAGATTCAAATATGTCACGAAAGTATATATATATATATATATAGTCAGTTAGATATTTGTATTTCAATTAAAGTATTATATATGTCACGAAAGTATCATCAAGTTAACAAGATTTTCGAATTTCAAAATATATTATTTTTAAATGTTTGATTACTTCTTTTTTTTAAAAAAAAAAGACTCATAGAAAATAGGAAAATATGTGAATCATTTAAAAATATTATTTGCAAAATAAATTTTATATTAAATTACATAGAATAAATGTGCAACACACGAGAAGCTTTAAAGTGCAACGTTGAATTACCATTTTACCCCAACACTAAATTAAAATTTAATTAACTATCTAAAGAAATAGCAAAATTAATCAGAAGTCCTATTTATTTAAGTAAATGCAGAATTAAGAAGAAATCCTGCTATTGTACTTTAATTCTTTAGTTATGACATTATACATTCTCTGAGTTATTACTAATTATTGCAAATGTTATTCACATTAATCTTTCATCTTTTCTTATATTAGCTTTTTAGCTAATAACTTTTCACATTCTTATACTACTCATATATAACTGATAACACAACATTGTTATTGACTCTTAAACGAATCATGCCTGGTTGAATCGATTTAAAATCTTTAACAACGATATGAACAATATTTTCGTTGGATGTAAGGTAAACATGTGATTATATATATGATTTCACATATTGAATATATTTTTTATGCTTAATTCTTAGTTTATATATCAGAAAAAAATGAAAAGTCAAATAACTATCTTTGATTTATGTACACATTCAATGCAGAAATCAAATATGAGAACCAAACATCATCTATTATGTACCTTATAATATAAAAATTAATGTACAGAAAAATAGTTCCAAAAGATAAAATATAGTTGTTTTCTTCACATTTTCATATGATATCTAAAAAATTAATTCAAATACTTTAGCATTTATAATATTTATACTCTTAAGCGTGGAATGCACGTGCAACACACATGTTCGAGAACTAGTTGAACTATATGAACTAAAAAATTGATGATGCCATTTATTTATCTTCTGAATGTGCATTATAATATTAGTAACTCTACTCTTACATAATTTTAAAGAATCTTGACAATTTTCATAATAACACGTGTTTGAATGAATACTATTTTTTTAAAAAATAAAATAAAATAAAGCAAAACATTACAAAATAAAAGTATAAAAAGCACTAGAAATTTTAAGAATGCAAGATGGAGCATGGTAAAAGTAGGAAGAATGCTTAATGTGGTATGATAAGGTATGTTTAATTTAGCGGGTTAAGGTAAATATTTTTCTTCCCCGCCTCGCTCCCTTTTTCATCTTTTAATTTTTACGTGTTTTAGGAATTAACTTATGTAATACAGTCAATCCACTAAAATTCTTTTTATAAACGTATCTTTGTTTTCGATATCTTTGCTAAGTTTGGTGTTTAATTTTATCAATAAATGAAATACCTATGGTTTCTTGTACAAAGAGCATGCCGAGGGTCTACTACATTCACCGCACACTTGCATTACCACCTGAACTTCTTCTTGATATTTTGAACCCCTTGAGCAAAAATCCTGGCTTCGTCACTGGCAAGGAGGAGTGTTGAAATCTGCCTAATGGGCTGCTAATTGATGTTGAGTTGGCAAGATGACATGCGAGCTAATGCATTTTTTTTCCTAGAAGATATATATTTTCAAATTTGCTTCGAAGTCTTTAGGCATGTAACTGTTGGTAGGCTTAATTCTTAGAAAGTTTCTGTTTTTGAGTTACTACATTATTTTACTACAAATCTGTTAGGATTTTCTTGTATTTAAACATCTCTTCTTTCAACTGAATACAATAACTCTCATTTTCATTTTTTTGGCTAGAAAGACATAAGATATTTTGAAAATAGTATTCTCTATTCCTCCATGCTACAATAGAAAGCAAATATTTATAACTATACAATTGGTTCTATTCTAGAAAGGATTATATATGGTTATAATTGTATATTCTGTAAATCAATCATATTCTAAGAAAGAATATATTTTATGATTACTATACAATTATAGCTTTTCCTAACATCTCCCCTCAAATTAATACCGGTGATCACAAAGTAGCAATTTGGAGATAAGATACTGATGTCGTGCTTGTGTCATCACCTTTGTAAACAAATCAGCAAGTTGATTATGAGAAAGAATGTGTTGTAGAGTGATGAGACGATCGATAACCAATTCTCGAATGTAATGGCAGTCCACCTCTATATGCTTTGTGTTTTCGTGTTGCATTGGGTTTGTGGCTATTTTAATCGAACTAGTGTTATCAACATGTAGCACTGTAGGAGATGTAATAGCAACACTGAACTCAGATAATAGCCGTCGTAGCCAAACAATTTCCAAACTTGTTGCCGACATAGCCAATACTCAGTCTTAATAGATGATTTAGACATACATGATTGTTTCTTACATTTCTAAGATATCAAGGATGTGCCAAGAAACATGCACCAACCAGTAACAGAGCGACGAAAATCGGGACAATCAGCCCAATATGCATCAGTATATCCTTCAAGATGTATAGAAAAATTAAAATGGAAAAGAACACCTTGACTCATAGAACCACGAACATATCGAATGACACAAAGTAATGCAGTGTGATGTATACGATAAGGATTAGCCAGAAACTAACTTAGAACTTGTATTGCATATGAGATGTATGGCCTTGTCATAGTGAGATAAGCTAATGAACCCACTAACTGCCGATACAATGTTGGATTATTGAATGATTCTCCATCAACCTCCTTGTACTTCGTATGAATATCCATTGGGGTGTACACAACCTTGACGATACAAGCATATATTTTGTTGTGTAAGCATGATCTCAGTAGGCAAGTATAGAACCTCAAGTCCAAGAAAGTATGTCAGTCGTCCCAAGTCCTTCATCTTAAATGAAGTATGCAAGATATTTTTTCAACTTAGTACTATTCTCTAGATCATTTCTTGTGATAATGATATCATCAACATAAATGAGAAGTATTGTGATACCTACTGGAGAAGTATGAAGAAACAAATAATGATCTGAAGAACTTTGAGAGAAGCCCGTAGTTTGAATCGTGGATCAAAATTTATCAAATCAAGCTCGGGAAGCCTGTTTTAAGCCATAAAGAGATTTCCAAAGACGACAAACTGCATTTGGTCATGGCAGAACACACCCATGTGGTGTTTTCATAAACACCACTTCTTCTAGGTCGTCATGGATAAATGTGTTTTTCACATCCATCTTATGTAAGTTCAGCCTTTTATTGAAGCCACAACCAATAATGTTTGTACCGTTGTCATCTTAGGAACATGTGCAAAAGTCTCCTCATAATGCACCCCATACTCCTGTTTGTACCCTTTAGCAACTAATCGAGATTTGTAGTGATCAATTGTACCATCTGCCTTAAGTTAATGAAATACACCCACTTACTTTCAATGTGAGCTCCAGCTATTGATTAATCAACAAATTCCCAAGTAGAATTTTAATTCAATGCACAAAACTCTTCCGTCATTGCCTCTTTCCAACAAGTTTGTGTAGAAGCCTGAGAGTAAGATGTAGGTACATCAACAAAATGTAGTGTGGTATGCATGGCATAACACTTACTTAATTTCCTTGTAGAATAACTGAGCCATTCAGGAGTATGGTGATATGTCCGACTAGATCGGTGTGGGGGAGTAACTGGATGAGATGATTCCTCTTCTAAAGATGAGGATGAGTATGTAGAGTCAATACCCGAAGAACATGACGGATGGAGATCATCATGATCATAGTTCATGTGTTACTCCAGAGGATCAGTAGATACCACATCATTATCAAACTTGTACAAAAAGGAAACATATTCTGAAGCATGTTTAGATTTGTGTTTGTAAGAAAATTGATCCTAAAAAAATAACATGTCTAGATACACGATGCTGGCAATGAGATGCATCATAACATAGATACCCCTTTTGTGTGTCACTGTATTCTACAAAAATACATTGTGTTGCCTTTGGTGAAAGCTTTTGTCGTTCATGTGCAGGAAGATGGACAAAGTAAACACAACCAAAAACTCACAAGTGAGAATAATCAGGCTTCTTATGAAATAATTTGAAGTACGGTGTCTCATTAGCAATGACTGGGGAAGTTTGTCTATTAATAAAATATACATAAGTATGTACTGCAAACTCTTAGGCATATTAGATGTGCCCAACAAAGCCAATGTAGTTTCCAAAATATGCTAATTCTTCCTTTCTACGACTCTATTTTGTTTCGGAGTACGAGGACAAGTGTGTTGAGAAACAATCCTTTTTTTTGAAACAATCAACAAGATTCGTCTTAGTGTACTCTCCTCCAGAATCAAAAAGAAATATTTTTATAGGTTTATGAAACTGTGTATACAGATACTCAACAAAATTCATAATAAGAGTCGGAACCTCAGATTTATTTCAAATAAAAAATACTCATGTGTATCTAAATACATAATCAATAAATAACACAAATTACTTATATCCCATCCTTGACAAAATAGGAGAAAGACCCCAAACATCACTATGAATCAAATCAAACAGATCGTCAGAAGAAGATGAACTAGATGGAAAATGGAGTTTGTGACTTTTTGAACCGGCACAATTAGAACATGTCAGAGGGAGACTGGAATGAATGTCATGTATTGCTGGAAGGCATGATTTGAACATGTGTTGAAGTCGAGAGGAATGAGAATGACCCATCCTATTATGCTAAAGAGTGAGCAACTTATTTGAGCGAGTAACATCCACCGCATAAACTAAAAGAAAACAATGATGCAAATCATGATGAACCGACTTTAAAAGAAACATTCTGCCAACACTACGCCCATTGGCCATGGTCATCCCAATTTTCAGATTCTAAACAACACAATCATTGGGTGAGAATTTTACAACACAATTTTGATCAACTAGCTGACCTACCGAAACAAAATTAGCCTTCAAATTAGGTACATAAATGACGTTAGACAAATTTCCAACAGAACCAATACCTGAGGTGGGCAATGTATGCATGTTTGTCGTATGAATAACATGTTTAGAAACATCATCATACACTGAATAAAATTGGGACAGATCTCCGGTGATATTATTGGAAGCACCCAAATTCAGATACCAAGTAGATTTAATAGAATTACTTGTACCTGAGGATGCCGAGAGTGCCCTTGTGATGGCTCCGGAAAGGGCTGCTACTATAGAATCTTGAATCAACCTTTCAAGATCATGCCCAGAAGGGAAGGAACCAACTGATTTAGTGAAATCCTTCTGGTATGCTTGGTGAACGATTTGGACGACGACGATATTCCGAAATATGATGACGAGTAATCTTGCACTAAGCACAAAACTTTTTCTTCTTAGGACAATTGACTGCTATGTGATCAAAGTCGTTGCATTCATAGCACTGGACACTTCTCTTAGTATTTCCTGATGAAGTATAGATAGTTGATTTTTGTGCAAGTAATGCAAAAACTAGTAATGACATCGACTCCATGGCCGCCTGAGTTCCAAGCCTGGTCTCTTCATGCAAGACGGCTGCCAACTCAACATCAACAGCAGGTGTGACTTCTCTGTTCAACAAACTTTCATGAATCAACTCGAATTCAGGTCGGAGTTTCATCAAGAACTGTACCATTCTTGTCCTTTGTCGTTCTCCCAGCACTTCCTTGAGCCCTGTCGTAGACATATTTCACTGAGAAATTTGATCTTGTTCAAACTAGAGCAGCTGCAAGCCAACATTAAAGGAACAAACATTCTTGTCCCATGTATGTATTCGGCAATGTTGCGTTCCACTTCAAACTCTCGTGCTAGATTGCTTTGTTGGTAGACGTTACGCAGGTGGGGCCACATCTCTGAATAAATGGTCTAAGTCTCATAGCAATGTCAGCATGTACCGAATTCAACATCCAAGCGATTACCTTCACATTATTCAAATTCCAGCGATCCAACTCTTTTTCATCTGTTGGCAAACCAGTATAACCATCTAACCACCCAAAAAGGCCCTTTCCTTTGAACAAAAAATCCAAAGTGAAATTCCCATAGAGAAAAATTGGAACCATCCAATTTTGTGGAGATCAAATCGTGCGAGGATGATTGTGAATTCATTGAGTAGACAAAATACAACAGAGAAAGAGAAAAAAGGGACAGATGCCTGTGCAGAGAAAACAAAGAGACAAGAGAGGAATGCAAGAAGGTAACAAGGTACCTGTGTAGAGAAAGCAAAGAGCACATTTTTTTTTATAAATGATGGCTCTTGATACCATGCTAGAAAGACATAAGATATTCTGAAAATAGTTTTCTCTATTCCTCCATGATACAGTAGAAATCAAATATTTATAAATATACAATTGGTTCTATTTTAGGAAGAAGTATATATGGTTATTAATTGTATATTCTGTAAATCAATCCTATTATAAGAAAAAATATATTTTCTGATTACTATACAATTATAGCTTTTCCTAACACTTTTGTCGTATGTTTTTTATTTGTTAACACCAACACGATAACTCACGTTCTCCATTGAAAGCTCTACCCCGACTCAAGCAACTCAACTATATCCCCTCTTATTGATGATGGTATCAAAGTTGTTAAACTCAACGGGAAGGAACTAGAACAGCAAAAACGAAAATGGGATTGTACTTTAGTTGGCAAGAACCCACAATTTAATTAAATAGATGTTGAAATTTGTCTAGCTTATTCAGAATTTTATGTCTACACTGAGGGTTTTATTGCATGAAGAGGGATACTTCGTATCGACATCATACTGTGGTTTGAAAATTAACATGACAACAACATTTCCTTATACATCGATTGATAGTGCTGAAGAGAAATGGACTTGTAATTTCCAGATGACTATAAAATCTATCATGAAAATGCCTTCCGAGGCCTGCTTATCAAATAACCAAAAGGTTGACTGAGGATTCACTAGAAACATCAAAATGTGATACTTATAAATATTCTCAATTGGTGCATTAATGTTATATATGTTGAAGAGAGTGGATCTTCTTTCACTTGTGTTATCTCCTGTATTCAGATTAGCAAATCAGAAATAATGAAAGATGAAAAGAAAAACACAAAGAACTATCCAAGTCCACAAAACCCATTGTGTGTCCTTAAGAAATTTAATCCCCTCAAGTACTCGAAGTTGCAGATTAATTCCTCCCAAGATAAAACGGATTAACCATTAAAGAAGTAGCGGTACCTCAAACTTCGATAATTTCAACGAACTCAAAATGACAGCAACGAATCACACACACAGACACGATCGATTGATTTTATTTTATAAGAAATGTATGCAAAAGAAGGGAAGAATTCGATACAGAAAAATGAGAGAAATCCTCTCTATTTATAGACAACAAAGGGTAAAGGTCACAACCCTTTGGAAAGAAGACAGTCTTTCAGAAAGGTCACAACACTTTGTAAAAGGCACAACCTTTCAAACGGTAACAATCCTTTAGAAAGGACACAACCTTTCATAAAGGTCACAACTCTTCGACATAGTCACAACCCTTCAGGATTCATTTCCTGTTCACACCTTTAAAACCCAACAATCCCCCACATGAATAGGGAATGACTATTGTTAAAACATATGCATGAAAAACTGTGTGATTCGTAAGTAAGGATTGATTGCATCTGGAAAAGTGGGTTTTCCTTTGAACTTTCCATAGTGAACATATATCGGATATACTCGGTCAATCGGTAGATTTGATATTTTTGAACTGTCGAGCTTTGGTGTATACCTAGACAATATAAGTCACACAATCAACCCTTGAACTATTTTTGGTTCTCATTGTTTTGTTCGTTTCAGCCATGAACACGTCTTAGTTTATAAGTGCATAGAGAACTGGCCTTACCGGATTCTCCTTGAAGCGGCTTACACTTTACAGTTACATAGGTGATTTCTAAATATAGATACACTATTTGATATACCCTGTATCAAACTTAGAAACCATTAAAAAGTCCTAATGCCTTTATCCTTGTTACTGAACATTGTCTTATCATGAGAATGAACCATAAAAAAATATTTTGACAATGTTGAACCGTCATCAATGACTTTGTTTGATCTCCTTTAACCTAGATCTTGGGATCTCCAGTCTTCTAGGTAGAGTTACTGCCACAATGACTTGTCCTCGGCCATAGTCTTATTCCCTTGGATAATCTATCAACTTCCTCTCTAGTTAGGCCTTTTATAAGTGGATCCGTCACATTATACTTTGACTTTACATAGTCAGTTATGATAAGTAGTTCTCTAACGATATTATGTCTACGCCATATACGGCGAGACTTTCCGTTATACATCATGTTCCATGCCCTACCTATTGCAAATTTAACTCTCACAGTGTATGCATACTTGAGCTAAAATGTTTGGACCAATAATCTTTCAAGAAATTTTGGAGTCATTCAACTTCTTCATCGGCCTTATCTAGAGTGATAAACTCAGATTTCATAGTAGAGCGAGCGACATTTTTGTTTGGAAGATTTTCAAGAGACTGCTCCTCCACCAAGAGTAAATACATATCCACTCGTGGAATTTACTTCATTTGACCTGGTGATTCAATTTGCATCACTATGTTCTTCCAATACTGTTGAATATTAAGTTATAATGCAAAACAATAGTTTTTAAGTATGTTTTAAATACTCCAAAACTTTTTTCATTGTCATCCAATGAGTTTGATTGAGATTACTTGTGAACGACTCAATTTACTAATAGCACATGCTCGCATACACTTCATGATATATATCATATTTCTCAATACTCTAGCATAATCCAATTGTGAGTCATGTTTGCCTTCATCTTTTGAAGTACAAAGCTCACATTTATTGGAGTCTTGACAATATTCAAATCCAAATACTTGAACTTGTCAAGTACCTTTTCAATCACATCAGTAACTTCAATGTCTTTCATATCGAAGTTACTTTCTAGCATATGCTTAGTAGCATTTATGTAAGAAATGTCTCTTTTGATGATCAACATGTCATCAACATAAAAACAAACAATGACCTTGTGATTTGGAGTGTCTTTAATATAAAAACATTTATCACATTCATTAATGTTGAATTCATTTGTCAACATAGTTTGGTCAAACTTAGCATGTCATTATTTGAGCGCTTGCTATTAGTCCACAAAGTGACTTAACAAGTTTACATGCTTTCTTTTCTTTACCAGGAACCATAAAGCCCTCGGGTTGTTCCATGTAAATTCTTCTTTCAATTCTCCATTATTTTTTTTAAAAAAAAAAATCACATCTATTTTGACGAATTTGAAGGTCATATACCGAAACTAGCGCATTAACATCTGAATTGATGTAATCCTAGTTAGTGGATATTATGTGTCAAAATAATCAAGGCTTTGTTATTGTCTAAAGCCTATGACAACAAGTCTTGCTTTGTATTTGTCAATAGTTTCATCAACTTTCTTTTCCTTTTGTAGATCCACTTTGAATCCAAAGATTTATTTCTTGGAGGAAGATCAACCAACTCTCAAGTGCGGTTGCTCAAGATTGAATCTACCCTACTATTGACAGCCTCTTTTCAAATAGGATTAGTCAACAGAAGACATATCTTCTTCGACTATATGGACTCATTTTCAAGAAGAAATGTTACAAAATCAAACCCGAAAGAAGTAATTTGTCCATTGACATTTACTACGCCTCTGAATCTCTTTATTAAGTACATTCTCCTTTGGTTCTTTCCAAGGTCGTTTAGACCCTTCACTTGACTATCTGACGGTTTGGACTTATGAACCATAAATCGACATTCTTTACTATTTGTAGCATATCCAATGAACATACACTCCAAAGTCTTAAGTCCTATTTTGACCCGTTTGAGAATAGTTCCCTCATTTCCATTTCTCATATGAAATAGACTGTATTGGAAATTATTTGATCACTATTTTTCAAGAGTTATTGTTTGTATAAACTTTAAGGGACGACAAATAATTCTCTATCAGGATACTACAAAGTCTGAACAAACACAACTTTCTGTTGCTCCCTTTCTTAACAAACAAAAGTTTTTTCTTTTTTTTTTTGTTATTCCCTTTACTAACAAACAAAACTTTTTGTTTCTCTCTTAATTTTGTGGTAAACCTGAACTTATAAATAGGACATTCAACATTTCCTTCAAAGTTCGGTTTTTTTCTGTCAACAATTTCATTAGATTGAGGTGAGAATGTGCAGTAATTTGATGGATGATTCCATTTTCCAAATATATTTCTGCAAAAGAAGATTCATATTCTCCACATCTACCACTTCTAATCATGACAATCTTTTATCCAACTGATTTCAACTTCAGTTTTATATTGCCTATATGTTTCTATTGTTTCATCCTTACCATTCAGCAAATAAACATAACAATATCTAGTGCAATTGTCAATAAAGTTTATGAAACAATTTTTTCCACCACGAGATGGTGTTGACTTCATATCACAAATGTTAGTGTAAATCAATTCTAAGGTCAACAACACATACTTGACATTTTGATTTTTTGCACTAGAAGTTAGGCAAAACTTCTAAGTTGATCAGTTTTTGCAAGGTTTTATAATTGACATGTCCCAAGCATTTATGTCACAAACAATTTGATTCAAGCAAGTAAGAACAAACAGAAATACTAAGTTTGAAAAGACCTTTTGTGAGGTAACATTTTTCCACAAATATTTTGTTCTTTACTTTTTATAACTTTCTCAAATACAAACATTGTTTTAAAATCAACACCTTGTTGTATGTCCTTTTCAGAAGGACCTTTCCATAACATTCAATTTGTTATAGAATTACCCATGACCATAGTCTCATCGGTCCAATAAGGGCAATATGACCCAAATGTTTATTTTACAACACAAACATAACATATCACTTTTCACCAATGTTTATGTCTATACAAAAAATAATAATTTAATAGACATCTTTTCATGAAAAATCACAATATTTTAAGTAAAAAAATTTCATCAAAGAATACAATTCTTTTGAACGAGTAAGATAATTTTGTGGTTTTCTACTAGTCATATCATATACTAAGAAAGAGAGACTCAACGACCACAATATCAAATATACTCCAAGAATTTTGTGGGTCTAACATAATACAAGAATGTAATTAAATTTCATATCTTGTACTTTCAAATTTAAATTAGATAGTAAGTCTAATTTTGTCTTTATCATAAGTAAAGAACCCCCCCACATTTTAAATATGTTCTCAAAAATATTTTTCAAGTATTTGAAATTATTTCCACATTTTTTCCCCATGCTTTCATATTGTATACCATCAAAATACACATTGGCAACACGAAACCTTCTTTTGGAGATTTAATCCATATAAACACCCATTGCAGGCACAAAAATCACTAATTTATAATGTCACTAGTGTTTTCCCTCCCTTCCTATCACAATTAGACAGACCACTTAGTATTTAGAATACTAACAATAAAGATTCAATCTTTATACAACTTGTTTCTAGTTTAGCGATGAAGTTTTTATAATCTTCTAATCGTTAACCGAATGAACCTTGAATTCTGATGAATTTTTATTTTTTTTATATTCTTTGAATCAGTTTCACATTCAGACAGAGTAGTAAACCAAAAAGGTTTTAATCTCCAGAAACCTCAAATACAATACTGTTTCTAGCTAACGATGAAGATTTTAACTTTTTCAAATCATTTAGCCTTAATATTCCTGACGAAGATTTTGTACTCTTCAAGTCAGAATATTCATTCAAACAGAGTATTTAACAAATTGGTGAAGTTCTATATTCTTCGAACCAATGCACAATCTGATTTGTTTGTGAAGTTCTTATATTCTTCAAATCAAAGAAGTAAAAAATCAGAGGATTTTAGTCTTCAAAAATCAGACTTGCCAAATTTCACATGGAGTAGAAAACTACAAAAGTTTTTTGTTTTTTCTCCTCTAAACAAAATACATATTAATATTAATAAAGATATATTCTGAGATCATCACATAATGATCATCTATCCTAACATTTATGAAATAAATCTCATAACTTATAAAGGATAGAAAAAAAATCAAGGGAAATAAAGATAAAACTTGATTATTACCCCCATTGAATCACATTCTATTTGTCAGCAATGATTCCATGCAAGTCACTTTTCTTGCTAATTTTTTCCTTCTTTTCCTGTTTCCATCATATTCCAGTTTTCCTCAGAAGACATTGAATTTCAATGAGAAACTAAACTCATGTTCAAATATTGTTAGGAGACAACATCTGTTCATTTACTTCTTCTCATAGTTATATAAAACCAAGAATATAGAAAAAATAATTAAAATGCACATCTTAGCCTTTATGCACAAAATAACTTCTCATTGAAAAGAAAACTGAAGGGGTGCAATGCTTGAATGCACACTTGGGGAGAAAATAATAATAATCTTACTCATCCAAGAAAAACTTACTACAGAAAATATACTCAAACATATTAAAGTAGTACTAATTCATCCCAAAATTTTATCATATGATAAAATAATTCTCTTTTTCTTCTTTTTCTTTCCAACAAAAAGAACACAAAAAATAAAAGTAATTTTCTTACCACAGAAAATACCAACAATTTAAATTTCTTAAGCTTGTTATCTCTTGTATTCAGATTAGCAAACCAGAAATAATAAAAGATAAAAAGAAAATCACAAAGAATTATCCGAGTCCACAAAACCCACTATGTGTCCTTAAGAAATTTAATCCCCTCAAGTACCCGAGGTTGCAGATTAATTCCTCCCAAGATAAAATGGATTAACCATTAAAGAAGTAGTGGTACCTCAAACTTCGATAATTTCAACGAACTCAAAATGACAGCAACGCATCACACACACAAACACGATCGATCGATTTTGTTCTGTAAGAAATGTATGCAAAAGAAGGGAAGAATTCGATGCAGAAAAATGAGAGAAATCCTCTCTATTTATAGCCAACAAAGGGTAAAGGTCACAACCCTTTGGAAAGAAGACAACCTTTCAGAAAGGTCACAACACTTTGAAAAAGGTACAACCTTTCAAACGGTCACAACCCTTTAGAAAGGACACAACCCTTCGCATAGTCACAACCCTTCATTTCCTGTTCACACCTTTAAAACCCAACAACTTGCCATATGACTTTTGTTTATGGTTTCAATTTTTTTTAAAAAGAAAAAGTTATACATAGTTTCATCAAAACACTACAAGCCCGTTTGGTTGCTAAGGGTATACACAACAAAAGGATATTGATTATGAAAACAGCTAATTCTCACTTGTGAGATTTAGTTCTATCAAACTAGTTCTGATTGTAGTTGCAATTATGAACCTTAAGTTACACCCAACCGATTAAGATTGAATTTTTCGATGCAGAACAAAATGAAGATATCGGAACAACCATTAAGTTTCATAAAAACTGATTGTAGACAATAAAATTCATGTCGAGAATACAATAATCAAGAATGGAAAATAATTGCAATAATTGTATTTATTGATTTCAAAGTACGAGTGTTACAATTTCTATTATTCTTTTGATTCGTATTTTTAGATATAAATTCAAAGGCTCATGAGCTTGATCTTGAATTTGTTCTTTAACTTGAACTTGAATTCAAGGGCTTTGGAGCATTTTCTTGAATGTTCGATGAACTTGAACTTTATCTTGATCTTGACTTTTACTTGAATTCAAGGGCTTCAAGCTTGATCTTGAATCTTGTGGTCTTGATAGTTCTTGAACTTGAATGTTTGAATTTTAAACTTGTAGCTTGTAGAGAAATCGGTGGCTTTTAATCCACAAGTTCTCTCAGGCTTCTTGTTAGAATTTTTGGTCTCTTTTCTGAATTAAGAGGACCCCTATTTATAGTTTTAGAATAGAGGAGTTGTGATAGGAATAGGTTTCCTTCGGCCAATCAGATTTAAGTGACATAACATATGTGTTTTATGAGGTGGGCTTGTCATCTTTGACACATGGCATGATCCCATTGATCAACTTCTTTGTTTGACTAGGCATGCCACATCATTTTCCACGTGGCATCAAAATGGGCCTCTAGGATGAGATGACATTCGACTTAGCAAATTGGGTCTATCTAGTGTAGCCTAAATCACTTAATTTAGACTTTAATTAAATCCATATTTGTTGAATTTAAATAAATAATCCAATTATATTAATTCATAATATTTATTTCGTCTAATAAATTCATGAATTTAACATAATTCGAATAATTTTATAAATTTATATAATGATTACAATGATCAAGAGCACAAAGTTTGTAGATTATCCTAAATATTTTGTAGCATTATCTCTTTAGGTGGGTGATATACAATTAGTTGATCATAGGACTTTGTATAGGGTATTGAGGAGCTAAATTTCCGTCAATTTTGAAACGAAAGACACGGGATAATACATTCTTTGATTTAAAATTCATAGAGATTACTCTACCAATCTAATCGTTATGTCACAAAGTTACATATTGCAAGTCATTTTAAAATGACAGTAAAAAAGTATCATTCATACATACATACAATATTAGACACAAAAGTTAGTCCAAACATTCTATACAAAAAATCCTCCTCCTTGCTTTGCTTCAATTAATCAACTGCCGTTATCTGTTTCCAACATGTAATTTGTAATATAACAAGCAATGTCCGAGAATAAAACTAGTGATATTTTATAAGTGAAACCTACACTTGAGCTTAATTAAATCAGCATATATGTTACTAGATTAAGTACCCTGCAACTTTGGCCGAATTCATATGGTATAGTTAATAACAGATATATACAGGATGGTATGAGTCGCTCGCTACTTTGAAATAAGTATGATACAAAATTAAAAACAATGAGCCAAAAAACTCAATTACATTGAGAGTTGAGAAATTTTCATCGTTCTCGTGGGGATTTTGTACCTTCTGAAATACGAGAGGCGTGTTTTGTCCTAACACTGCCTGGAAATGCAGATTCAGATTTGTGTCGAGACTTGGGCATCTTTTTCCGATCCCCAAATGGACGACCAGACATATATTTTGAAGGAAGCTGTTCTAAAGCACTTAGCACAAATGACATATCTGGTCTTCCCCTTGATTCAGGATGTACACAATGCAATGCAAGAGTGGCTGCTATTGTAGCTGCTTTTCGAGGATATTGCCCTTCTAATTTGGTGTCCATAATCCTGAACAACTTTTTCTTGTCATGCAAGTAAGGCGTTGCCCACTCTATCAGATTTTGCTCTGCACCAGCCTTCCTTTTATCCATTACACGATGACCAGTAAGAAGCTCAAGTAAAACAACCCCAAAGCTATAAACATCACATTTGGCTGTTAGTTTACCTGCTAAATAAAAAAACACGGGGTCAAACTACCAGGCAATGATATAAAGCAAAAGCAGTATTAGAATTCTTTTAGTTGAATGAAAATAACTAAACCTGTAGCAAGATATTCAGGAGCAGTATATCCTTGAGTACCCATAACTTGAGTAGACACATGAGAATGATCACCAGTTGGGCCAGATTTTGCCAAGCCAAAATCTGAAAGTTTTGCATTAAATTCCTACACCAAAAGAAAATGAATATCAATCATCAAGTACCCATCCACCCACCAATCAATCAACATATTAAACCCATGAAAAAGAAAAAAAAGTAATTCTTGAGCATACCGAGTCTAAAAGGATGTTAGAAGCTTTAAAGTCACGATATATAACTTGTGGTTCTGCATCATGCAAAAAGGAAAGACCTCGAGCAGCAGCTATAGCAACTTTAATCCTTGTTGCCCAGGGAAGAACTGGTGCACTCTCTGCAAACCGCACAATTTCAGATCCATAAACTTGATCTTCAAAGAACACCTCATAGTTTTGTTATTTCATCTATAAAATGTCAGATATTGGCTAAACATGGATTCCCTTGCCCATCCAAATGCAACAATTTTGAATGGATTAGATTTTAAGTGAAGTGGATTTGGACAAAATTTTGAAGATAATTGACAGTGTAGAATCAATAGTATCAAGAGTAATTGAAAGAAATATGAAAATAAAGACTCACTTGGAAACAAATGGTTCTCCAAGCTCCCTCTTGGCATAAATTCATATACTAAAAGCCGGTTTTCACCTTCCAAGCAAAATCCAATGAGCTTGACCAAATTTGGATGACGAAGTTGTCCAAGATAATTCACTTCTGACTATAGGAAGAAACCAATCAATAGACTTAAAGGGTTGTGGGGGGGGGGGGGGGGGAGGGGGGGGAATTAATAGGAAAAAATGACGAAAGAACGTACCAGCCACTCCTTATGACCCTGCAAACCTCTCGGCTTGAGTTTTTTTACTGCAACTCCAAGTCCTGATCCAGGTGTTGCAGCAGTAAGAGTGTCGTTGCATAGCCATCCTTTATAAACATAACCAAATCCTCCTTCACCAAGAAGGCAATCAGAATGGAAATTGGTGGTAGCTTTTGCAAGTTCAGAGAGCAAAAGAGCTCTTAGATAAGGAGACGATAATATTTCACTCTCAGACCTTGGACTTGGTACAATCCCTGTTCTCTTTTTCCTACTAGAATTATGGTTTGAGACAGTTGGAACAGGTAAAGGGTGACTGCAATCTGTGCCTCCTGAATAGTATGCAAATTCTGATAAAGCACAACAAACATGTCAGCCTGAATTGGTCACATAATAACTCAATTTTTTTTTATCCTTAGCTAAACCCACTATAATGACCACAAAGATGTGTGAATACCACAATTTGTTAGTCATGCAAAAGATATGAGATACCCATCCATGAGTGTACACACATTTTACATTATTTTCTAACAATTAGTTAAGTCAATCCTCAATATCCATTTTGTTAAAAAATTAAAACAAATCAAAGCATTGGATTGGAAAAGAAAACTGACATAAAATAAAATATATATAATAGAAAAAAGAGAATAATACCAGTGGAGGTGGGAAACGTCAAGGTTCCAGCGTTAGGAATTCCTGCAACTTGGTCCCGCGCACGGACGCAGCAGGTTATCCAGTTGCCCATATACACCCACAAATAATTAGTATTAATCAATATTCGGTGAAGATGAAGAGAATTCATTCAACCCTAAATCTCATTATTTTCTGCACTAATAATGAGAGGTTACCTGAACCTGCGGTTGTGCGATATTAACGCCAAACATGCAAACGGTCAAACCTGACTTGGACGCCACGCCATATATATCTTCTTTCTAGACTCTACTATCATATCACCAAAAACATCCTTTTAACTTCCACGTAGTACCATACTTTTATTTTTTAACAACAACAAAAATATTTGGGATAATACCAAAATTGCACTAATTTTTCAAAAACCATATTAGGGAATAAGGCATGTTTGTAGTTTTAATTTGATGATTGACAAACTAAACTATGATCCATTGATTAGGGAAATTGTTCGGAAATAACTCAACATATATTTTACTTTTGATAATTGACGGTAGTGAATCAGGTTGAGACCCTTGATATGATTATGGGTTGATGAGTTTACTTATGCTTAGGCGAATCCAGGATTTCAAGAAGACGGGTGCACCATTATTTTAAAGATAAGATCTAAAAGTGTAGGGAAAATAATTTAATATATCCCTCAACATTGTGATTAAGAGTTGATATACACCTCGTTTGAAAGTGACTCATATGTATAATGTCATACAAATGGCTCACATATATTATTTTCCTCTAACAAATGCAAAAATAAATTTATGTAGGGTATATTTGCTCTTTTTCATATTTTTTTAGACTTTTTTTATTCAACGACTAATTTGAGTTTATTATTTTAATGGTCAAATTTATTTTTTTCACTAATTTTATTATAAAAATTTATCATAGATGCCTGAATTTTTTTTATAGATACAAAAACTAAATTACAATATAGGCGCAAGAAATAATATTTAAACTACAATGTATGCTCAATTTTTTTTATTTAAACTACAATGTAGCCGCGAAAAAATTGTTCTAAAATATTTTCTTATTTTTTTTACTTTTTCCATTCACACTTCTTTCTTTTGATTTCTCTTAGTTATACACTAAAGTGAAAGAAAAAACAAAGAAATAGGAATAAGAATCTCAAAAAATGTTACTTAAATAATTCAAAATATAATTCTTGTGTGAAAAATGATCAAATATACCTCTACATGGATTTTTTATAACTAA
>JAJOOS010006903.1:0-53473 GCA_029582725.1 Solanum chiquidenum
TGCATTTCTTTCAGCTGTCTCTTTAATTCCGCGCCTGAACATCTTTCCTACAAAATATGATAAAAACACATAAAAACCAATACAAAAAGGCCCTAGACACACACAACTTGTAAGTGAAATGTATTAAAAATACCGTAAACTCACGGTATATCAGTCATTTTTGCCATAAATTTCCATGGACTTCCATTAAGACCATAGCTATGGAGCCAGTTGGTCACCACAGACAGAACAACCCATTTTCAAGGTTAAACAAGCCCCGGAGCTGGAAAACTCCCCATTTTGCCGATTTTCATGTGCTATAGTTTACGGGATTTTTTGGTGCCCTAAAATTCCGACATCATTTTTTGCTAAAAAATTACATGGACCTCCTTTAAGACCTTAGCTATGGAGCCAGTTTGTCACCACGGCTAAAACGGCCCATTTTCAAGGTCAAACGAGCCACAGATTAGGTAAACCCCCCATTTTGCTGATTTTCGTGTTTCGTGTGCTATGGTGCACGAGATTTTATTGTGACCCGTAATTCTGATGTCATTTTGCCAAAAATTTACAGAGACCTCTATTAAGACTTAGTTGTGGATCCAGTTGGTAACCATAGCCAAAACAGCCCATTTTCAATGTCAAATGAGCCCCGGAGATGGTAAACCCCCAATTTTGCCAAATTTCATGTGCTATAGTCCACAAGATTTTATTGTGATTCGAAATTGCGATGTCATTTTTTCCAAAATTTACATGGACCTCTGTTAAGACCTTATTAATGGAGCCAATTGGTCACCACAACCAAAATGGCCCATTTACAAGGTCAAACAAGCCCCGGAGCAGGTAAGCCCTCCATTTTGCCAATTTTTGCGTGCTATGGTCCACATGATTTTATGGTGACCCAGAATTCCGTCGTCATTTTTGCCAAAAATTTACATGAACCTCCGTTAAGACCTTAGCTATGGATCCAGTTGTTACCACGGCCAAAACGGACCATTTTCAAAGTCAAATGATCCTCGGAGTAGGTAAACCCCCCATTTTGCCAATTTTCGTGTGCTATAGTACATGAGATTTTTCGGTGACCCAAATTTCCGATGTCATTTTTGCCAAAAATTTACATGGACCTCCGTTAAGACCTTAGCTATGGAGACAATTAGTCACCATGGCCAAAACAACCCATTTTCAAGGTCAAACGAACACCGGAGTAGGTAAATCCCTCATTTTATCGATTTTCGTGTGCATTGTCCACCATATTTTGCGGTGACCCGGAATTCCGATGAAATTTTTGCCAAAAATTTACATGGACCTTCGTTAAGACCTTAGCTATGGATTTAGTTCGTCACCATGGCCAAAACGGACCATTTTCATGGTCAAACTAGCCCCGAAGCTGGTAAACCCCATATTTTGCTGATTTTCGTGTGCGATGGTCCACGGGATTTTATGGTTACTCGAAATTTCTACGTCATTTTTGCCAAAAATTTACATGGACCTCCACTAAGACCTTATCTGTGGATCCAGTTTGTCACCACGGCCAAAACGACCCATTTTCAAGGTCAAACGAGCCTTGGAGTAGGTAAACCCCCCATTTTGCCGATTTTCGTGTGCTATAGTTCACGAGATTTTATTGTGACCCAGAATTCCGATGTCATATTCCAAAAATTTACATGGACCTCCATTAAGACCATAGATATGGAGCCAGTTGGTCACCACAGATAAAACGGCCCATTTTCATGGTCAAACAAGCCACGGTGCAGGAAAACCCCCCATTTTGTTGATTTTCGTGTGCTATAGTCCATGAGATTTTTTGGTGACCCAGAATTCCGACGTCATTTTTGCCAAAAATTTACATGGACCTCTGTTAAAACCTTAGCTATGGAGCCAGTTGGTCACCACGGCCAAAACGGCCCATTTTTAAGGTCAAATGATCCCCAGAACAGGTAAATCCCCCATTTTACCGATTTTCATGTACTATAGTCCACGAGATTTTATTGTGACCCGTAATTCCTATGTCATTTTTGCCAAAAATTTACAGGGACCTCCGTTAAGATCTTAGTTATGGATCCAGTTGGTCACCACGGCCAAAACGGCCCTTTTTCAAGGTCAAACAAGCCTCGGAGCAGGTAATCCCCCTATTTTCCCAATTTTCGTGTGCTATAGTCCACGGGATTTTTTGGTGACCCGGAATTGCGACGTCATCTTTGCCAAAACTTACATAAACCTCTGTTAAGATCTTAGCTATGGATCCAATTGGTCACCACGACCAAAACGGCCCATTTCCAAGGTCAACCAATTCCCAGAGTTGGTAAACCCCATATTTTGCCGATTTTCGTGTGCTATAGTCCACAAATTTTTATGGTGACCTGCAAATCCGATGTCATTTTTGCCAAAAACTTACATGGACCTCCGTTAAGACATTAGCTATGGAGCCAGTTTATCACCATGTCCAAAACGGCCCATTTTTAAGGTCAAACGAGCCCCAGAGTAAGTAAACCCCTCATTTTTGCCGATTTTAATGTGCTATAGTCCACGGGATTTTATGGTGACCCGAAATACCGACGTCATTTTTTCCCAAAATTTACATAGACCTCTTTTAAGACCTTAGCTATGGAGCCAGTTGGTCACCATGGCCAAAACGACTCATTTACAAGGTCAAACCAGCCCCGGAGCAGGTAAGACCCCCATTTTGCCGATATTCGTGTGTTATGGTCCACAATATTTTATGGTGACCAGAATTCTGACGTAATTTTTGCCAAAAAATTACATTGACCTCCATTAACCATATTTATGGATCCAATATGTCACCACACCCAAAACGGCCCATTTTCAAGAACAAACGATCCCCGGAGTAGGTAAACCCCCCATTTTGCTGATTTTCGTGTGCTATAGTCCATGGGATTATTCGGTGACCCAAAATTCCGATGTCATTTTTGCCAAAAATTTACATGGACCTTCGTTAAGACCTTAGCTATGGAGCCAGTTGGTCACCACGGCAAAAATGACCCATTTTCAAGGTCAAACGAGCCCCGAAGCAGGTAAACCCTACATTTTGTCGATTTTCGTGTGCTATAGTCCACGTGATTTTATGGTGACCCGGAATTACGATGTTATTTTTATCAAAAATTTACATGGAAGTCCGTTAAGACCTTAGCTATGGAGTCAGTTGGTCACCATGGCCAAAACGACCCATTTACAAAGTCAAACGATCCCCGGAGCAGGTAAACCCCCCATTTTACCGATTTCGTGAGCTATAGTCCACGGGATTTTTTGGCCCGAAATTCCGACGTCACTTTAGCCAAAAATTTCCATGGACCTCTGTTAAGACCTTAGCTATGGAGCCAATCGGTCACCACGGCCAAAACCGTCCATTTTCTAGGTCAAACAAGCCTCGAAGCAGGTAAGCCTCTAATTTTGCCGATCTTCGTGTGATATAGTCCACAGAATTTTATGGTGACCTAGAATTCCTATGTCATTTTTGCCAAAAATTTACATGGACCTCCGTTAAAACCTTAGCTATGGTGCCAATTGATCACCATAGCCAAAACGGCCCATTTACAAGGTCAAACGATCCACGGAGAAGGTAAACCACCCATTTTGTGAATTTTTGTGTACTATAGTCCATGGGATTTTTTGGTGACCCGAAATTTCGACGTCATTTTTGCCAAAAATTTACTTGGATCTCCGTTAAGACCTTAGCTATGGAGACAGTTGGTCACCACGGCAAAACAACCCATTTCCAAGGTCAAACGAGCCCCGAAGCAGGTAAACCCTCAATTTTGCCAATTTTCGTGTGCAATATTCCATGGGATTTTATGGTGACCCGGAATTCCGATGTCATTTTTTCCAAAAATTTACATGGACCTCTGTTAAGACCTTAGCTATGGAGCCAGTTGGTCACCATGGCCAAAACAGCCCATTTACAAAGTCAAACAAGCCCTGGAGTAGGTAAACCCCATATTTTGCTGATTTTCGTATGCTATAGGCCACGGGATTTTTCGGTGACCAGGAATTCCGACGTCATTTTAGCCAAAAATTTACATGGACCTCCGTTAAGACCTTAGATATGGAGTCAATTGGTCACCACGGCCAAAACTGTCCATTTTCAAGGTCAAACGAGCCCCGGAGCAGGTAAACCCCTCATTTTGCCAATTTTCGTGTGCTATAAGTCCACGAGATTTTATGGTGACCCAGAATTTTGATGTCATTTTTGCCAAAAATTTAGATGGACCTCCGTTAAAACCTTAGCTATGGTGCCAGTTGGTCACCACGGCCAAAACGGCCCATTTACAAGGTCAAACGATCCCCGAAGCAGGTAGACCCCCAATTTTGCTGATTTTCGTATGTTATAGTCCACGGGATTTTTTTGGTGACCCGGAATTCCAACGTCAATTTTGCCAAAAATTTACATGGACCTCCTTTAAGTCCTTAGCTCTGGAGCCAATTGGTCACCACGGCCAAAACGGACCATTTTCAAAATCAAATGTAACCCGGAGCAGGTAAACCTCCAATTTTGTTGATTTTCGTGTGCTATAATCCACGAGATTTTTTGGTGACCCAGAATTCCGACGTCATTTTTGCCAAAAATTTACATGGACCTCCGTTAGGACCTTAGCTATGGAGCCAGTTGGTCACCACGGCCAAAACGACCCATTTTCAAGGTCAAACGAACCCCGAAGCAGGTAAACCCCCTATTTTGCCAATTTTCATGCGCTATAGTCTACGAGATTTTATGGTGACCCAGAAATCCGATGTCATTTTTGCCAAAAATTTACATGAACCTCCGTTAAGACCTTAGCTATGGAGCCAGTTTGTCACCACAACCAAAACGACCCATTTAAAAGGTCAAACAAGCACTAGAGCAGGTAACCCCCCCCCCCCCATTTTGCCAATTTTCATGTGCTATAGTTTATGGATTTTATTGTGACCCAGAATTCCGACGTCATTTTTGCCAAAAATTTACATGGACCTCCGTTAAGACCTTAACTATGGATCCAATTTTTCACCACGGCCAAAAAGGCCCATTTTCAAGGTCAAACGATCCCCGGAGTAGGTAAACCCCCCATTTTGTCGATTTTCGTGTGCTATGGTCCACGGGATTTTATGGTGACCCAGAATTTCGACGTCATTTTTGCCAAAAATTTACATGGACCTCCATTAAGATCTTATCTATGGATCCAATTTGTCATCACAACCAAAACGGCCTATTTTCAAGGTCAAACGAGCCCCGAAGTAGGTAAACCCCCCATTATGCTGATTTTCGTGTGCTATAGTCCATGAGATTTTTCGGTGACCCAGAATTCTGACGTCATTTTTGCCAAAAATTTACATGGACCTCCGTTAAGACCTTAGCTATGGAGCTAGTTGGTCACCACGGCTAAAACGGCCCATTTTCAAGGTCAAACGTTCCCCGGAGCATGTAAACCCCCCATTTTGCCAATTTTCGTGTGCTATAGTCCACGATATTTTATGGTGACCCGAAATTCCGATGTTATTTTTTCCAAAAATTTACATGGACCTCCGTTAAGACCTTAGCTATGGAACCAATTGGTCACCATGGCCAAAACAACTCATTTACAAGGTCAAACGATCCCCGAAACAGGTAAACCCCTCATTTTGACTTGATTTTCTTTTTTCTTTATTCATGAATTTTGTTAGCATGGTTTTCAGATCCAACTTATTGCAAGTAAAAGGTGTTAGCCCATTTCCCCTTGAGACTATAATACTCTCTGCAGTTCTAAACTATTTTGTGCAGAATTGTGATGTTATACTTTATGCAAGAGAAGGCTTGCACTTTTAATCCAGTTTGACTGATTGGATTTTGAACTTGTTAGACTTGGCGATTTGATCTAATCTTAGACAGAACCAACTGATATTAACATCTTTGTTGACTTTCACACGCCATATCCCTTGCAAACGGCACATCACTTGAGTTGTTACTTAGCAAAGGCATTAATTTGTTCCACATGAGATTAGGTCAGAGTTTCCAAGTCCTATTAATTGAGGTTATACGTACAAGATAAGAAAATACCCAAATTCAAAAAAAGAAATCGCCTGAAAAGGACATCCGAGGCCAAAGTTATGACCATTTGAAGTTTCACCAATTTACAACTACTTTTTCAAGTTTCAATTTCTAATTTGGTGAAACTTCAAACGCTCGTAACTTTTGCCTCGGATATCCGTTTGACGCAAAAAAATTTATCATGGGTATTTTTTCAGCAAAGGCGAGAGGCGAGAGGCGATGTTGGAAGGCGCTTCTGGTAGTACTATACCAGACCCGGTTGATACCCAGTTCAAATATTTGAGAGTGGACCCGTTGATAAGGGTGCCAACACTGTATTACGCCCCGGAAACTAGAGAGTTCTAGAGCTTTTCGTAAGAGTTTTAGAGTGTGGTATGAGGATTAAAAATCACAAAAAATTGATTTACTCTCAAAATTCTATCAAAGCCACATAGAATGGGTTAGAGGAAATAGCATATACTATATGAAAATGACGTAAAAAAATAATTAAGACATAAAAAATTTCGTTGACTCTCAAAATTCTCTCAATGCCACATATATTATAGGACATGAGAAATAACATATATTATTTAAAAATTACGTAAAAAGTACTATAAATTATAGTAATAATTAACAACTTAAAATATTTAAAAGACATATAGCGAACAACTTTTCAAGTTCCATCTGTATCACATAAATTAAAACAAAAAAATAAAGCCCCGTGTTGACACGAGTCCTTTATCTAGTAAAAAAGATATTAACCCAATAACTAAATATTAAGATACTTAATGAACTATAAGCAAATGTACATCTAAATTCGAATCATGAAACCAAATACTAATATTTACATTAGATTAAATTATCTATGTCACATTTGTTAGCATGAGACTTTTTCTGGACTCACATAAATATAAGTTGCTGTGTACCTGGGACAATTCTTACTTGGTCTCATGTTGCAGGCCTAAGTTCTTGTTATTGTAGGTAAGAGCCAACAAGCAGGTCGAACTGACATAGGCGGGAATTTCAATCCTTTTGGATTGGAGGGCATAATAATTTTTTGGTTCTCATCTTTCACTCTTATCGGCATATATTCCGTTCATCTCGAAACACTTGTTACGTTTTGTTTCTTAAAAAATAGTTTAATTAATTTGTTCAGTTAAATTAAATTATTTCAATATTATAAGATTAAACTTTTAAATATTTGAAAAAAATATATAATTTGATTGGAGCTTATCTCTTGAAAACACTACACGTAAGCTATGTTATTTCTGATTTTGGCCAAGATTAACCAATCTAAATTTGTAAAATTGAAATATAATTAATTAATTTTTTAAAATTCATCTTTAAATTATTATTTTTAATTTTAAAGTATATATATTTTAAAATTTAAAAAATATTCCTCTATTATTAATGTTGATATTGACAAATAAAATACATAAAAAGTATACTAAAAACCATTTATAATTTCTTATAAGTAATATGAAGTGAAAAAAAATAATTTTGACCATTGAACTTGAATCTTTGAACGTTTAAATAGTCTTGACAGAATAATAAATACTCATAAATCTTCACAGTCTAATCAACTAGTCTCTATTAAAAATAAAGGAAAAATCTTTTTGGCCAAAAAATTTATTCAGAATTTGATCAGAAAGATAAAATAATATATTTCACATTATGTTATTTTATCTTTTTAGATATTTTCACCATTTTAATTTTAATATCTTTTAATTAAAAAAATAATAATTTATTTTAAAATAAAAATGATATTATAGACTTTTTAAAATCCTGACCAATTTTCTGGTCATTTAGTATTACCCAAAAATAAATATTATCCAAATCAATGAACGTGGGACCCACTCTCTTGCCAACAGCCTCCAATTGTTTTCTAAAATTGTATTCCAAAGTAGGAAGTCGAAAGGAACATGCATACTTTATAATATTATCATATTTATTCGATGGAACATGTATACTTTATAATACTATCATATTTATTTGTTTGTTATTCCACGTTGGATAACCACCGTTAAGCTTAGTTATTTCAAATTTATACATACGGCATATTGAAAAAAAAACAATTTTTATTTTAAAAAAATTCATATATCAAAACCTTACACAAATTTCAAAATTAAAAGCTCTTCAATAAAAAGATTATCATTTCTTGAAAGTATGTGTACCTTTCCTTAATCAAACATTTTTACTCACCTTGACTTTTTTATTGTTTCATTTTCAATTATGTATTTAGAATTTCAATCAAAACATATTATAATTTAAGTTTTCAAACTAAATTTAAACTTACGCAACTCATAAAACATATTTTTTCCCTTTCTGGTCTATACAACTCAATCAAATTCTCACACCTTGATTGATTTCTCGTGTCACCTTGAATTTCAATGAAATACAATTAAAAAGTTAACTATGTAATCGATATTTTGAGAATACGAGCTAAAAAAATTCTAAAATTTGAATTAAAAATATCACATAAAAGCACTTTACGTGTCCAATATCTCAATTAAAACACATCATAATTAGAGTATTGAAACAAAATTTCAATTTCCTTTTTTATCTCTAAAACCTACCCAAAACACAATTTAAACTTTATTATAAAAAAAAGTATTTTCTCCATTCCTTTTTTAAGAGTCTATTTTAATTAGTTATTTTTCAAATTTCAAGAAAATTGACAACGAAAAAGAAACAATTTCTTGAAAATAGGTGTATTTTTCCTTTTTTGTTCTTTGCAAACTCAACTAAATTCTCTCACCTTAGACTTTCATTCATTCATCCTCAATAACAATGCGAAACAATCAATAAAAATTAAATATCTCCGTCTATTTCTATAAAAAAAAAAATATTCCAATTCCCAAAGCAAAGAATCCAACTTTTTCCTTTTTCCCCTTTATCTGTTTTATTTATTTATTATTATTTGATTTTCAAGATTACTTTTTTTTTGTGTGTGTGTGTGTGTGTTTGTATATGATTCTTGAAAATGGATTCAGAAATTTTTCCTAAAGTGAAAAGTGAAGGTGGGTTATCGGAGAGTGGTGGTTCTGAGAGTGGAGCTGATGACAGAGGTGGAGAGAATGATGCTTTTGAGTATTTTGGTTGGGTTTATCATTTGGGTGTTAATACAATTGGGCATGAGTATTGTCATCTTCGATTCTTGTATATACGTGGGAAGTATATGGAAATGTATAAGAGAGATCCCCATGAAAATCCTGGCCTGGTAAGTTTTTTTTATGCTTTTGTTTGCTTAAGATTATTATTTGTAGTACCTTAGTTGGTTGACTAGATGATGCTTTTGTTGCTTAAGATTATTGTTCTTTTTAGCTCAATTGGCTGGCTAGCTGATGTTTTTTGTTTCTTCAAGATTATTGTTGTTAGTAGCTCAGTTGGTAGGCTAGCTTAACTTTCACTTTGTTGGGAGGGTTCGATTCCTGCCTTATAATGATTTCCCCTTCCCTACCCTATGTTATAAAAAAAAATTACTCACTTGGTTTCAATTTATTTGCCTATTTTCCTCTTTGGTCTTTTTATAAAAAAGAATGCTTTTTTTTTGTTAAACTCTTCAATTAAAACTCTGTACCACCATAAGATTAAAAGATATTTTGGTACTCTATGTATATCTTTAATTTTAAATCACAAGATTCAAAAGTCTTTCTTTATTCGTTTTAAAACTTCGTGTGAAGTTAAACAGAACAAATAAATTGCAATGGAGATGGTAAAAAGGTTGTACTTTTGTACCATTTTTTAAATAATGGTGGTGTCCAAGCTAAGCTTGTTTATACCTTGAATAATTTCACGAGGTACTTATTACCTTCCAGCACATGTATTGGGTATCTCTGTTTATTAAAGCTGGGACAGATGGGAAAAATCACGGTTCTCAGCTTACTACATTGACCACTAGGCTACACCCTTAGATGCAATTTGTACCATTTAAGTGGATTGAAATTGGAAGAATGAGATATGACTTAAATGATGATTAATGAATGGCTAAAAACGGGAAGTTTTTAAGCTTTGGGATGAGACCCTTTTGGACTAGTTGGAAACTTTAAGTGCTTCTTAAGTTGGATTTGCTTGAAATGGGCGTAGTTAATACAAAAACAGCATAATCAGTGTAGTCTCCCAAGTGGGGTCTGGGGAGGTAGGATGTATGCAGACAACAGACAGCAGACCTTACCCTTACCTTCTTAAGTTGGTTGTGCTTGAAATTGTTGTAGTTAATGTATGTGGTAATTACTAGCTACTAGATAATTGCTTGGAATAGGTTTTAGTTAAACAAAGATTCATGTGGATGTCATTTAGGATGGGGCCACAATGTAAAGGGATCAAAGATATCATCTTTTTGTTAAGAAGCACAAGCAATCAAATTGTACCTTCACGAGTCAGCAGACAGCTGAATTGAGGTGAAGATGGTGTTGATGCTTGTTATATCTTAGCTTTGACTAAAGCTCCTCAAAAACAGATTTATTTGGCTGCAAATTCATTTGAATGATCACATTCCCCGAAGGTGCAACCAAAAACACACACATAATACTAATCACTGATTAGGATCATAAAGTATAAAATAACAGAAGTCCCTTTGACATGGGTTGCTCATGTCCTACGTCAACCTTCACATGTATTGGTCCGTAGGTATGGAGCCACGGTGATTGTAGGTGTGACAGAGGATGAGGTAGACATAAATTCACATGAAAAAGAGTTATTTCCCAGTACCCTACAATCTCTCGGTATCCCTGCAAATTAAATGAGGCACAATGGCAGAAAAAGATCATATAGGTATAGCCAACTAGTTGGGTTAAGGTTTAGTCATGCTGGTAGTCTTACTTTAAGGGGTCGTGTGGTAGAGTGTATAAGAATAATGCTAAATAGAATGCATGTATTAGTTATGCTTGCATTAACTATACATAGATTATTTTTATGCATTGTTTGGTTTGATGCATTAAAAATAGCATGCATTACATAAAAAAAATTATTTACAAAGATACCCTCCACTATTATTATGGTGGAAAAGATGTAAAAAGAGATTTTGAGGAGCAATTGAGTTTTTAAGCATGCTAATGCATGCATTAAAACCATTTCATTGCTAATACCTTGAAATTCATGGTATTAACATTACACATGTTAACACACAATAGAGTGTATAACTAATTTTTTTTTTTTGAAACTGGTAAGTTTGTATTCTTTAGCATTAAGGATATGCTGGCCACCACCAAAAAGTTGAACTACAGACTCCCTATCAGATCTATAATCTGATCAGTATCTTCTATACATAATTGTTTACACCAAAAGAGTAAAGATACAATACAATTCCATTTGACTTTATGAATGGGATTGGACCTATCTTCGAAACATCTGGCACTTCTCTCCCTCCATACTGACCACCATATACATGAGGGAATCAATCTCCACCATCTCTTTTGGCTCTTACTTCCCCCTCTTCTCATCCAGCAGCTAAGAAGGTCTGATGTATGCTCAGGCATGGCCCAGCTATAGCCAGTAATGTTGAGAAACAAATTCCACAATTGAGCAGTGTACTTGCAATGCAAAAAAAGGTGCTTGTTTGTCTCCTCAGTCACCATACACAGAAAACACCTAGAAGCCAATTGTCTTTTCTTCTTCTGTAGCACTTTTGGGTAAGGCAGGCCCTTTTGATAACCAACCAAGTGAAGCACTTAACTTTGGTAGGAATGCTGCTTTTCTAGAAATAATTCCACTTATTTGTATTAGTCACAATCATTTAAACGCCTCCTAAAAGAGATATCCCACCCCTGTGTGGACCAGCACTCTTGGATTGTCACCTCAGGGTTTACACAAATAAGAAATAGGTCAGGGAAAGCCTCCTTTAAAGGAGTTTGATCAAACCACCTATCTCTCCAAAATTTTGTCTTTGTTCCATTGCCAACCTTGAGGCAAATATTGTCTTCCATTAATTGCGATAAATTCCTAATTGTTCTCCATACTCCCACTCCATAGGTATCAGTTACCATTTCCGTGCACCATGGGTTAGCTTCACAATAGAGTGTATAACTAATGCAAACATTAGTTATACATAGATTAGAAAAGAGTACCAAAACAAGGTACTAATAATACACAAGGCTAATGCATGTATTATTTTTCCTAATACACCCTACCAAACGACCCCTATGTCCTATGGTCACTAGGAGTGTTCTAGTATTGTTTATAGATTTGTATGTTTGTAGCAAATTGAGAGAACTCTAGTGCTAGAGTCAGTATCCAAATTTTTAAATATGTTAGTACAGATTATCTTATTCAACATATTTGTGTGAATGAGTCCCCACATAGAACAACATATTATTAAATTTGCTCCCTTTCTTGAAATAATTTGCGTAAACTAGTGGTGTTTCCTGTTTTCCTGAAAATGCTAACTGACAGATCGGTTGTAGAGGAAAAAAAGAGTTAAGAGTGAATAAAAAGTAAGAACCCTTGCAACACAGTTTAGTTAAGTGAGAAAATAAGGAAAATTATTATGGTTTCACATTCTGTCTTAGTGGAGACTAAAGTTTTAGAGCTCTACATCTGTGAGGTCAGAAATACTTGGTAAAACATGAGAAGGTAATATCTGGATTATATGGTATATGCTGACAAAGACCATGTGATATTCCATAGAGTACTAAGTGCTTGTAGCTCTTTCTAGAGAAACACCCAACAATTTTGTTTACAGAAAAAAAAGGAAGTTGAATTCAGGATTACTAGTTGCCAGAGTTTGTAAGAATAGCTACTTTTTTAAGGCAAAACCTTTATGTTACCTGCTGGATTTCCATTTTCCAGGTAGGTAACCCTTTGTTGATAATCTTTATGCCTTCAAATTTATCTTCTTTCTGGTTCTTTGAATGCCCCTTGCTGGCCATCTTTAGTGGCAACGATTCTAAAGTTTGCGTACTCAGCCCATTTTCTCTCATTCATTGTCAAGCTTGTGTCGAATAATTGGTCCATACAATTTAAGTATTTTTAGTGTTTAATCACAATAAAAAAGGAAAAAAGGAGTATTTTAGTATCTGATGTATTTGCTGCAAAGAAGCGAAGGCCTTGATTTATGTTATTACATCCTTGTTGCAGAAACCAATAAGGAGGGGTGTTATAAATCACACACTTATGGTGGAGGAAATAGGTCGCCGAAGAGTTAACCATGGGGTGAGACTCAAAACCATTAACATTATATTGATTTCTCTGACCCTTGAGCATAAATTTGACCCTTCTTTTTATTGGTGCATCATGTACTTTCAGATAAGTGTTCTTTGCATCCATACCCCAATGACATTTTCTTTTTCTTTTGTCCTTTTTAGGATCTCTATGTGTTGAGGTTTTACAATCGATTGGACGAGTCAAAAAGGGGAGAAGTAAGTGGGACTTCATTCTTTATGCATTGTTAATGAAGCTGATGATGCTTATCTTTCTTTTTGTTAATAAAGATTCTTACTACTTAAAAGAGATATTGTCGTTCAAAATTTGGCTTGCCAACATATGCTGAATATCTCGGGGCTCAGTTGATTCACTGTAATGTAGTTGAAGATAGTATTTCACGCCCCTTTATTATCAGAAGCAGGGAGAGGGACAATGAATGTGTTTTTATCTTCTTTTCCTAACATTTTCCTATTGTTCTGTTCATAGATGACAAATCAATAAAGTTGTCCACTAACGAACATAAAAACACATAAATAGTGACATGCTCTCTGATTCATGATGTCATCAACTAGGTGTATGAAACCATCTCATTTAAATCCAAAATGTTTCCGTCAACTCTTCTATACTAATTCTCTCTCAACTATTAGTTTCCTCATTGTGGAGTTAGCTAGTTTTGCGGGTTATTTTATATTGAGAAGGCTAATATTTGATTAAAATCTATTACTGGAAGATTGCTTGTGCTTCGCCTGGTGAAGTACGGAAATGGATGGAAGCCTTTGATCGAGCAAAACAACAGGTATGGCATGATGGGTATTTTTGACTTGATTTTCTTTTTTCTTTATTCATGAATTTTGTTAACATGGTTTTCAGATCCAACTTATTGCAAATAAAAGGTGTTAGCCCATTTCCCCTTGAGACTATAATACTCTCTGCAGTTCTAAACTATTCTGTGCATAATTGTGATGTTATATTTTATGCAAGAGAAGGCTTGCACTTTTGATCCAGTTTGGCTGATTTGATTTTGAACTTGTTGGACTTGGCGATTTGATCTATCTTAGACAGAACCAGCTGATATTAACATCTTTGTTGACTTTCACACGCCATATCCCTTGCAAACGGCACATCACTTGAGTTGTTACTTAGCAAAGGCATTAATTTGTTCCACATGAGATTAAGTCAGATTTTCCAAGTCCTATTAATTGAGGTTATACGTACAAGATAAGAAAATAAAGAGAAGGGGAGTGCAAACAAAAATTATAAGGCACCACAATTTCTTTTTCTAATTTTTGTTCTAGTCAAATTTCATGAGGTAGGTGTCCTTTTCTTTTTTTAATAACCGTGGTGTCCGAGCTAGCTTGCGCGGACTTCGATTAATTTCACGGGATATGTGCTACCTCCCACCAACAAGTACCGGTAACTCTGTCCACCAATGCTTAGACATATGAGAAGAAATCACCTAGGAGGGAGGTGTACTTAAGTTCATCTATAAATGCGAAATACTGTAGTCGACTTTTACTATTGTGGTTTCTGAGATTAAAGGAAAGATGTGATAATGATGTACAAAAATAGAATGAGGAAAAGTAGTTATTTGTTTCCTGCTTAGGAGTGAATTATGTTAGAAGACTCTAAATGGATGCTTCTTCTGGCAATTTTCCCAGAAGCATCTGATGCATGAATAGGTTTGATCCCAAATCACCATAAAATCATGCTCATGAAAGAATTTGGCTATGTTACTTTGATTAACTGTTGTTTCTCATACTGGACTATTTTATTGCAGGCAGATTATGATCTTTCAAGAGGTCAAAGTGCAAGAGATAAACTGAAGTTAGAGAGCGAGTATGGTCCAGACTTCTTGATTGAAAAAAACATGCTTCTTCTGAAATTTAATAGGCTGATATCATTTTTATTTGGAGTGCCTCGCACATCCCTTCCCCCTTCTATTTTCTTCCTTCAGTAAAAGAGGCAACAATCTGGAAACTAGAGAGTGATTAATAGAGGCCTTACTAATTTTTGATTTGGCTTACATTGCTCGGATCTTGCAAAAATGCCCATGCATCTGCATCGGATCCTTCAAAAAGATACTATTTTGGAGGATCCAACACGGCTGCGGCGACATTTTTGGAGGATCTAAGCAACATAGGATTTGGATAGTGTTTATATCAATGTTACAGTTTTCATCAACTCTTTGACTTGATGTTTGAGCCCATTGTGATGTTAATTCTTATACAGTTGGTCTTTCTCCTTGCTATCTCTTTAAATAGTTTCTGTATCTCATTAAATTAATCTCTCTATCAAAGGATTAACCTTGCTGGACATCGACCTAGAGTACGGCGGTATGCACATGGCTTGAAGCAGCTGATAAGAATAGGACAAGGTGAGGAGGGGGGAAACTATTGATGATACTCTGTGAAAATTATGATTTTGCTTGCACCGATCAATTTTTTTTTATTTTTTTTTTGACAACTAAAGACTGGGATCCCAAATTTACATCATGGAGCTACATACAGTTGCGTGTACTCAAACCAAAACTAAACTAGATCCTACTTCATCTTACAAAGAACCTAGGATATCTATAACAACTATAGGATCATCTACATACTCCGAACTGCACCAATAGCAAAAAGTGATTATGCAATTCATTTTAATCCTGTGTAAAGGACTACTAATACTCTCAAAGCATCTCATATTTCTCTCCTTCCATATGGTCCACCAAATCACTGCTGGGACAATTCTCCATCTGCTTTGGTCTGTACTGCCACTGCCTTCATTGTTCCAGCTTTCTATAGCCTGACTTGCCCTTTGTGGCATGGTCCAGTTTGTGCCCCTGAATAGTCCAGCTTTAAAAAATGATTTTGCCTCTTCCAGCATAGAATAGCTTCTTCATTCCTTTAACTAGTATTTTTAATTTTGATTTCCTTCCTGTAACAAAAATAGATTCCAAGCAGTATGGATAACATAAGTGATGTCAAAACAGATAAAAACTTTTATTTCCCTGGATACCGTGTATGTAACATGCATATTCACACCTCTATCGGTGCATGTGCTGCTTTTCAATTGTAGATGATTTTTCTTTCCATCCAAATTAAGTATCGTATTGTATTATTTATCTCTTATTTTTGTTGCTTTACAAAATCTTTTATCTTTGACTATTTGTCAAATGTTGATATTGCCATCCACAACACAATTAACCATGTGTCCTTGATGTGTGAATACAAACATTCAAATAACAATAAATTTTCAAAAATGTCCTTTAATGCATAGGTCCCGAGAAGCTCTTGCGGAAATCCTCAAAATTGGGTGCCAAAAGTGAATCAAATGTGTACTTTGAAGCAGATGTGGTTGAAGCACATGAGTGGAAATGTGTTCGTACCCTTGATGGTATGTCTTTTCATCTTCTTCAATAACAATCATTCCCTTCGTTTCAATTTGTTTGTTTGGTTTTGACTTGGTACAGAGTTTAAGAAAGTAAGGAAAAATATTTGAATGAGAATCTTGGGGTCATAAACTAAAGATATGTAGATTGAACCAAAATGTCATTTGATCTTGTGGTCTTAAACATGTTACGTGAAAAATTTAAATTAATGAGTTGCCAAAAAAAGGAAAGAGACATTCTTTTTTAAACAGGCTAAAAAGGAGAGTAAGACAAGCTAATCGAAACGGAGGGAGTAATATTTTTAAAAAGCTATTGGATTAGATGTGGAGAAAAAACAGATTAATGCCAATCAACAACAACATACCTTGTGAAATCTCACAAGTGGGGTCTGAGGAGGGCTGAATATATGCAGACCTTACCAGTCACCACTACCTCGTGGAGGTAGAGAGTTGTTTCCAAAAGACTAAAATGATGACCATAAAAAAAGAAAAAGAAAACAAATTTAATGGAGCTTGATATCTGTAATGAAGTAGGTCAGCAAGTTGTTTCTTCTTGTAGCTCTGTAAGTTAATGAAATATAAACAAACAAAGCAGGTGAAAGGAATATTTGAAGATTGATGATACAATTTGGTCCAAATAACTGTTTACACCTGAAGGACAAATAGCCTGAAAGGAAAAGAAATTCGGCTTTGAATGAAATAACATCCTGACTAGAAATCAAACAGGGTATCAACAACTTGCTTAGCAGATAATTGTTTGAGAACCTGGTATAGTTTTCTGTTATTAAGACTACGTACTGCAATGAATCCCCAAATATATTATAATGCAGCAGTCAAATAGAGGAAGGAAAAATGTACAATATATGATCATGCCAAAGGAAGAGATTACTATCTTCTCAGCGCAATATATGCTTTAGATTTTCTTCTTCTTGGTTAGTAATATAAAAAGGGAAAGATAAAATGGTTTTAGGATTTCAGTTTGATCTTTTCCTGTTAGATCTTTAATTGGATTTTCGAGTTGGAATAATTTTGTTTAAACTTATCTGCTCTGCCTCTAAAATTTGCCTTCTTCAAATGTTGTAACTCATTTTCTGATGTCGTTTCCCACCTTCTTTGTAGTGTAGGTGTTCGGATATTTGAAGATATGGCAAACAAAAAGGTATCTGCCATGTCACTAGATTTACTGTCGTGATTGGAGATTGCAAGTTTATACTGTGTTGGGATGTCTAGACTGCTGTTTATTGGTGCATATTAAGAGATATGATAAATCTTTAAGAGCTTTAACCAAGCTTATGAAAGTCACTCTTTAATTCTTGACTGATATATGTAATTTTTTGTTTAAACCATCAAATATGTACATACAAATATATATAACCATGGTGTCCAAGCGAAGTTGCGTCCACCTCGACTAATTTCATGGATTACCTACTATGTCCCACCAACACAGGTACCGGGTAACTCTATCCACAAAGCTTGAACAAATAGAAGAAATCACGAGTTTTTGCCTCCACTGAGATTTGATCTTTAGACCTCATGGTTCTCCGCCCACTTCATTGACCACTAGGCCAAGACCTTTTGTGCTAAACTAAGAAAAGTATATACCTACATTAAAATAGTCTTAATCTATGCATGACCTTCAGGATTGAAGAAACTGAACCATTAGTATATTTTCTTATGACTTCTCTTTTCTAATTCCTTCGTCACTGATTCTGATTTCTGATTTATATGACATCTTACTGAGTAGCGAGATTGAGAAAGGGATTTCTTTCTAAAATATAACAACATTATAGATAGTAGGTAAAAGGAGACTAAGATGAATTTCCAGAAGCTATTGATTTAATATTTTATTTATAAGGTAGCTGCTGATTTAATATCTATGAAATAGAAGGTAGATATAAGCATTCTGTTCTTTTCTTTTGTCATCTATCTCTTCATATTTTTTTTATATTTGGCAAATCTTTAAGGATTCCATGCTGTCTGGGTTTTATTTTATTTATACAGTCAAAAACTTGTCTGACATGCTCCTTTTAAGGTCTTTCATATTATCCTAGGTTTTATTTGTACAATCAAGAACTTGTCTGCCATTCTCTTTTCTTCTATCCTGTAGACTGGTAAAGGAGTTCTTGTCAAGGCTGTTGCTGTTGTCGAAGCTAGTGCAGATACTGTCTTTGACGTGCTTTTGAGTCTTGATCGACATCGAAGATATGAGTATGTTCCTTGAACTATGTGAAAGTTGTGGAATTTTATTGTTCAATTCTGCCTAATAGTTATCTTGCAGGTGGGATACGTTAACAGGGGACGTGGAATTGATAGAATCTTTGGACGGTCACTGTGATGTTGTTTATGGGACACTTGATCTCCGAAAACTTTCTTGGTAAGTTCCAACCATTCATATTCTGCTTCTTAATGGTGCTCTGCGGGGGTATACTTTTTGAGAATTGTGAAAGACCATTTAAAATCTGATTGAAGAGCCTATCACTAACCGATATGAGACAAACTATCAACCAGTCTTCAGAAATATAAGAGTATTCCTCAATCTCATAACATCAAGTTGGATGAAGTGGCCGACTAGTATTTCCCCTCTATACATGTTGGATATGACTGCTTCTAAGAAGCTAGCTCTGCTGCTAATAGCATCTTTGGTGCACGACTAGTACTAAAGCAAGTTGAGTCAATGAATCAGGTATGGTGCTGTACAATTATTCTTTTGCTATACAAATTTTTAAAGCTTAATGTTAAACAATGTAACAGTGAGTGGCATATAAAAAGAAGAAAAAGAAAGAAGCAAAGGAATTGGAACAAGTAGATTTACGAGTCCTTGATAGGAATGGAAGACTGAATGTGTTTCCCATATCAACTTGCCTTAAATTTATTCTAGTGCTCATAACCACCAAGTTACAGTTAAAATCCTCAGTGAAAGAAAAATTGGATAAGATAATGAAAAAATGTTATAAAATTACAGAGGGGGCAGATATGGATACATCAAGAAATGTTGAGGCTGTATCCAAGATTGAGGAGTTTAGGGATTTGGGGTGGTGAGCAAAATTAACTTAGTGATAGTAGTTTCTTTTTCCATATTTTCTTTCTCTAATAGCGGCTGCTGAGGCATAAGGGTGGTAAGATTCAAAACATACACCAGGAAATAGGAAACAATCTCCTCTATATTCACAAAGGCTGCATGCACACCACTCTCCGCAGACCCCACGTATGTGTATGTTGTTGTTAGGAAGAAGAATGAAAAGGGACGCTGAGAAGTAGAAGATAACATTTGGATATCTAAGTAATGTAGAAACAGAATAGAAGAAATACTAGCACTATGAGCAGTTGAATTCCAAAGCTAGGTGGTACGGTATGAGGTGAGATTAAGGAGAACACGAATGAGTGATGTGAACGAAAGAAACACTGTTGGTTATGAATCTTCCTTGATATTGTGAAATGTATTGTTTAAGGTGTTTGTAAACGCAACATCAAACCTTGTTGTCTTGTCCTGTTTTATGTATCACTTGCCGTCTTGATAGGCCTGTAGTGAAATGTTATCATTTTCTCAACCCTTTGATGTGGGTGATCCTTCTCTTTATGTCTGGAGGTCTTTCAAATTTGGTCTCCTCGAGTCTTCTTCTTCTTCTTCTTCTTCTTTTAATACATCAGAGGTTCTCTTTTGCAGGTGGCAGTCTAAAAGAGATTTTGTCTTTTCTCGGAGGTGGTTTCATGGTCAAGACGGAACATATAGTGAGGATCCTGAGCTTTCTCTCTATTAAATTCATCTGTATTATATCCAAAAATCATTCTTCTTTGAGACAGCTCTCTAATAATCTCTGCTTCATCTTTTGTTTTGTTAATAAGTAAGATCAATATGCCTGAATCAGTTCATTTGCTTAAATTTGCTGTCCCTATTATTTTAGAACCTTACACCTCAAAATATTGCAAGTATGGTGTACTTATGCAAATTTTGTAGAAATTATAAGCAGAGAATTTGTGAAGGATTAGAGCTTGCATTATCCGAGAATCAGACCTTGCCCTTTATACAGTTTGAGTACATTGGCAATACCTGCATATATATTGATATGATGAGTGTCCTGGCAGGGAGTTCCTCGGGCACTGGATAGTGTATATTTGTACTTGTGGTTCTTCCCTTTTGGAAATATTATCTAAAGAAATAGAGAGTTGCAATAATTGTTAGTAGGATAGAATCTATGTTTTCTCAATACCAGGCATACATATCATATGCTGTTCAGCTTGTTTGTTTACTTTTTCATTTTAAATTGTTATTCTTTCACTGATAGATACTTTGCAACATTTAATGCAGAAATTTTGCATTTCCCAACGGAATACAAAAAGCGGCCTCCAAAAAGTGGATATCGACGTATAAAAATGATCGGTAAGTAACTCCACTTCATAAAAGATTTAGTACTGGAAGGTTTATCAAAATAAAATATATTCTGAAGAGCTCGCTTGTTACTAGTATGGTTAGGATGTAGGCTTGATTCAGGGATTGCTATCACCTCGTCCATGCTATTTTCCTACTCATGTGTTTCTACCTTGAGACGATGGGTAGAATACGAGTTAGTGTCATGGAGTTGATAAATATTTTAGAGATTTCAGTTACCTTACAAACATTAGTTTGATGCCCGAAGTTCTCAAGCACTGGTTCAAGAGACTGAACTTGAGCCCTCAGCTTGATAAACTAAAAAAATTTCTTACTTTATATGTCCCAAAACCACATGTCGCTCGAAAATGAGGGTAGGAGATGAAGTAGGATTTTGATAAAGACCTTAAAGGCTTAAACGAGGTATTTGACATGGCTCGGGCTGAAGTCTATTGTGGAAGATGACTGGTCCAGATGCATAAGCCTTTGGAATATGTTTTTGTATATCTGGAAATATTTATAATCTGGGTATTTATCCTAAACAACCCGCCAATCCCAATTCAGTGCAGCTCAGCTAGATTTTTGTCGTCTGGAAATTCATCTCCTTTGAGTAATTAATGATTTCTTTAATCCAGATGGATATGAGATAATTTAGCTTCAAAATGTGTGTTGGATTTCATCTAAAAGGTCAAGGATAATCATGGTAACCTAAGAGATCATACTTATAACACGTGGAAGACAGCAATACTTGTGCTGGGAGGGGGAAACAGGAAACAGCTGACTTTACTAGGATCAGGCATCTCGGGGATTACTGCAGCAACATGAGCGTGGGCATTTTTTGGGCAATTTTTGATTTTTCTTTTTTGGCCCCAACATCGGGTGAGATGGGCCCTGCTCTGATACCATGTTGAAGTGTGTGACCATCTCATCTAAAAGCTTAAGCTTTTAGAGAGAGCACACTTTTATTATTTGATTATATTCTTAACACGTCCCCTCACGTGTGGGCCTGATTCTTTTTTCATGGACAAACACGTGGAAATTCTTTTCTTTGATTGGGTGGCGGTGAGATTCGATCACAGGACCTCTGTCTGCTCTGATACCATGTTAAAATAAGGAGTCCACCCATCTCATTAACCACCAATGTGGGACTTTTTGCTTTAACACCCCACCTCACGCCCAGTGCTTAGCATCTGGTGCGTGGGCAATTTTTGGGCAATTTTTGACCCACCTCACGCCCAGTGCTTAGCATCTGGTGTGTGGGCATTTTTTGAGTAATTTTTGATTTTTTTTTGGTCCCCAACATCGGGTGTCCCACCCTGCTCTGATACCATGTTAAATTAGGTCTTATAACCTCCATGAAATAACTAACAGCCTATTGAGGTTTCCACCTAGGTGCTAGAATGGTTACAACAGCCAAGACTGAATTGAAGTTCTCACACCAAGTGGTGCTCTAACATTTTACCAGAGAAGGCAATATTCCTAGTGATCCTATCCACATCAACATATTTTTGCTAAAAAAAATTCTTTGATTTTTCTCTATCCATATGGCATAGACTGTCTCAGCATAGACCATTTTAAATATTTGAGCTCTATGAGTCTTCCCTTTTGCACTCTTGATGATCTACTGTTAGATGATGATCCCATATTCTACCAATACCAAACTGTAGATGCATCCATTACAGAATGTTAGCCCAGAGCTGCCTGGTGAATTGACTTTGCACAAACAGATGGTCCCTTGTTTCTTCTTCCATTGACGTGCAGCACACACTGAGGATCTACACAGTAGCCCCATTTGAGTAATCTGTCCACGGTTAACATTTTTGCTTGTACCTGTAACGACATTGTAACATGTTCTTATACATGTTAACCCATTCTTCTGCTTCTCAATATGTGCAACACTACTAACCTCAAGTACAGTCCACTTTTTAATTTTAGATTCATGAGCTGTTCCTTCTTCAAATGTTTACCTTGCATGAAGTGCTTCAAAATTTATGTTGGGCCACAATGACACAATTTCGTCTCTTTGTTTGGCTTTCTCAGTGTGTCCTAATGTTCGTTTATACAGATCTTCAGGTAGCTATACATCTTCTGTTTATAACTTGTCCATATTACTTTGGATTCCTTCCTCCTTGGTTATGTTTTTCTAAAGAAATTATGCTATATTCTTTCTCAAAAGAAATTATGCTATATTACCTATCAAAATTATTTGTGGTATAGTGAGGTTCTATTGACACTGTTTTACTTATACTTAAAGTTTTCCTTAGTGGTAGATCTGTGAGAATGGTGTCTGCCAAACTTCACTTTCTTATGTAGTATGCTGTCGATGATCATGAACCTTAGTTTTCTGTAATTGGTTAGTGCATTTATATAGCCGTATATGCTTCTACTTCAAGCTACTAATTAGATCCTGATGCATGCTGCATGAGTACCGTTGTTCTTGCTACAGGTCGCAAGACATTGTTGATATCATGGAAATTTTATGAGATTGATGTTAGCATATAAGAGATTATTCATTCTTAAGCATTGCTGATTGGTCCTGACTAAACTATGTTGAATTGTAGCTTGTTCTTGGGAGATCAGCAATATAGGCACTTCCTCCTCATTAAAGCCTGCCAGATGCCTTGTGACACTGATTCTGGAGATACGTTCTAAGGCCTGGTTTAAGTGGAAGAATAATGAGTTCTGTAAATTTGAGAGAACGCTTCCTTTTGGAATGTTGAGTCAAGTGGCAGGTTGGTCAATTTGATTACCTATGTTTTCTGGAAGCTCATGCCTTGTGTTAGAAAGCCTAAATTTACAATACATTGTATCCTTTTAGTTTCCGGAATTATCCTCCCCTCTACCCATCCCCAGAAAATGGACAAAAGAACCATAACCTTCATCTGTAGGTCATAGAACATATTCTTTTTGGCATTGATGATACGGCGTTGTTTTCTTCTGTTCTCTGTTTCTACTTCGCGTGTTGAGTGAAAGTTGAGAGTAATGCCTCTGATTTTGCTCTTACATTATGTAACCGGAGCTTATGTGGTCTGCTGAACTCTGCCTCTTTATTTTCCTTTCTTAAGCAGTGAAAGATTAATTCTCTCTTTCTACCTCACTTTCCGGTTAAGATTTTTTTTCACTAATCAATGTATAGTTTCTTCTTTCCTATACCTGTGAGTTGTTATGTTCTTCCTTGCTTCCTTTATCATTGGCCAGAAAGTGTGGACCACTTAAATCACTTGCATTTCCTTTGTAATCTGACGGTAGTAGTGAACCAAAAGTTCCTTTGACTCTTGTTCCCTTTAACACTGTATTCTGATTTTCTTCCAACTTTCTCGAAGGTTGTGAGGGGCAGTTATTTACCCTCCCCTTCCTCCATGAACTAACAGTTATTTTGTGTTTAGCTCCTTCAAATTTACACCTTAACCTGTGTTGATCATCTTCGCGTATTTCCAGAAGGATTTTTCTTCCATTAAAGTCACCATACAATAATTCTGAAGTCAGAATGGCTAGACCATGCAACCTTCTTTATATCACAGCTCATTGCAGTGGTGATTTTTGCCCGTCTTTATGTTTTATTATTTGTGTAGGTTTGAAGGAATATATTGGAGCAAATCCAGCACTTACATTTGAATCATCCACTGTAGTTGTTCAGTCAAAAACATCTGGTGTTTCTATATCAAGCAATGAGCTTGAGGATGCAATGGGGTCAGATGAATTCTATGATGCAATAGGTACCGATTCGTCATCATCAGATGAAGATAGTGGTGATGAAGTATCTAGTAAGCAGGTTTGTTGTTTCTCGTGTTCCTTCATCAAAAGCACTGCAATTGTTCCAGAAACTGTCTTGTTCAATTACCTTGCCTTTGAACCCTTTATATGTTTTTTTAACTCTTTATTTACCTCTGACAGGGCAAAAAGGTTAAGCTAAAAAATGTTTCATGGGCCATAGCAAGCTTGGCCTTAAAGAAGACATCGGGTAACTAAATTCATTGCCACCTTTCTTGCCTTGGTATATGTGGAAGCATCTCTGTAGCAGTTCAATTTGTAATCCTGTATCTCCATCATCAGTTACTCTAAATACTAAGCAGATCATGAATGATTTACTTGAGATGGTATTTATGAAGAACATTAGTCCTCTTCAAAACCAATTAAAATTAAACACAAGAATTTCTTACTCAAAACAATCTCCAAAATAGGGGCCTAACATTGCCAACAGGGCTCTCTGTGAAAAAGAAAGTAAAGATGTGAACCATCTCTTCTTCCGCTGCAGTTTCACCACCCAACTTTGGAGTGTAATGTTCAGTGTTTTGTTACTTAGTTGAGGAATGCCTAGAACAGCCAAGCACTCCTCCTATGCCAGTACAGGAAAGGTTAAGTAAAGACTTCAACCTTGGTTTGGATCACAATCCCTATGACAATATGGTGGTCCATCTGGAAGGAAAGAGATGGAAGAAACAAACATGGAGCCGTGACAACTGTATAGTTTAGATGTATCTCTTCTATCTGGATCCGTGATTACTGTAAAGTTTAGATGTATCTCTCTATTATCCTTTGGTGCAACATGGCTGTAGTAACTGATGTAACTCATAGATGCCAATTGATTTTTTGAGCTCTTTCTTTTAAAAAAAAAAAGAAATTTATTTTTGAGCTCAGTACATAATATGTGATTTGAGGCATAGTTGTTATTGTGGTACTGCACAATATTGGATGTAGCTAATCTCTTGGTGTAATAACATGCACTTATTGCTGAATATCAATAAAACTACCTTTACCTATCAAAAGAACACAAAAGTATTGCTTTATTATAACCTAGAAGGTTTGAATGTTTAATGTAGAGGTCTGCAAAGAAAGTAGACACCTTGCATAAATCCCTTTCGCCACTATGTACCATTTTTCTGGAGTAGGGAGTGGGTGGTATGAGGTCACTTTTATGTACATTCAGGTGTAGGGAAATTGTTTACAGTCTTTAGATGATACTGCGTTTTATCCTTTTCCACTTTAAAGTCTCTTAAGCGACTTCATTAAAAAAAATTGTCTTGCATGCAGCACCAGACACTAGTAAGGAACTAAATCCCGATGTACCTTCATTAACTCTTGATCCAAGTCAGTTTCATGGTACCATGCGGCATGCGAAGGGTGAGGGTGACTCTGATTGCTGGTCTTCGCCAAGTGGTTCTGGTTTCATGATCAGAGGGAAGACATACTTGAAAGACAGTACGAAGGTAGCTTTTAATTCTTGAATCCAAATATTTGGATCAAGTTTTCACATGTTCCTGAATATTTTTTCCAGCTTTCTAATTCCTGCTTCTCTTTTGTTAGCTAATTAATCACAAGAGTCGCCTATTTAGCAGTTTTGAGTGTAAAGAAAAGAAAAAAGACCAAGGGTATTATTGACTCATAAAAAATTGTGCCTATGGACAATTTGTTTGTTTTTATTTATTGCTGATAACCAAGGCCGTCACATCTTTTAAACTCCTTGCTTACCTCGTTGTTTAGGTCATGCAATTAAGCTGGATAGAAATTAGAATCATAGTAATTGCATCTTTTGTAGGTTACTGGTGGAGATCCTCTGCTGAAGCTTATTGCTGTTGACTGGTTCAAGGTGGATGAATGCATCACAAATATTGCTCTTCATCCTAAGTGTCTTGTTCAGGTAATGAAGAATCACTTAGTACCTGACTGCACTTTGTTTATCCTCTAGAAAAAGATGAAAAGTCGTTTTGTTAGTCAAACTTAATTAAAGTGAACAAAAGATAATATACTTCAAGTCAATGCACTATCTAAATTTTTCTGAATCTTGCTGAGAGGATAATGGATATATTGTTTCTAATTATCTCCTAAACGAAAGATGCAATCCGATAGCTCCTATATGGAGCTAACGCTGAGATAGGTCAGGTCAGATACCTGACCTTTTGAAGCAAACCATTTATGTGATTATTGAAATTATATTTATAGAAAACACTGCCTGTAGACGTGCTTGTCGTCACCTTTTGTCTCTTTAAAGTCATTGCAAACTTTGTTGTATGATATAGAACTTTGTAAAGTTTTACATATCAATTTAAAGGAAAAGAAACAGAAAATACATGAAAATGATAATGCAAGAACTTCACTTTTTCTAGCTTTTTATATTTAGTCATGAACTTGTGATTATAAGCATTGCCGTATGCATCCCAAGATTGTTATTACGAGAATAGTCTCTCACAAAGTACCACAATGAAGGGGGGAATGGATCTTAGCTTTTAACTAGTTATGGTGGCTTCTTTTCTGCTGATAATTTACCTCCGAGTTACCCGAGGTATTTTCTACCCTTTCACTAGTTTCTCTCCTTCTAAACATCTTTCTAATATCATGATCAATGTCAAACTTCTGGAGACCTTTATGGTACGGGAGGAGTTGTCCATAATTGTGTCTCACGGTATTTTTTGTTCAATCAACTTTATGTCTCTGGAATGAGGTGTGGATTGGAGAAGACAGTCTTAGAAACTCCTTTTCACATCTTTACACTTTGAGTACGCAAAGGAATGTCTCTGTATCCCAAGCTTGGAGTCAGCAGGAATGGGACCTTGTTTTTAGAAGACTAAATGACTGGGAAATTGGGGAAGTTGCTAACCTATTGGGAGTACTAAACTCACACCCTGCTTTATCTATGAGGCCTAACAAACCTAGATGGAAATTACATAACAAGGGTGTGTTCGCAGTGAAATCATGTTACTGGAATCTTAACACAAGGCAGTCAATGGTAGACATTTGGCCTTGGAAGTTAATTTGGAAGACCAAATACCCCCCAAAGATAGCTTTTTTTTGTTGGTTGGTTTGTAGAAAGGCTTGTTCAACACATGAGGCCTTACAGAAAAGGGGATGACAATTTTGTTCAAAATGTGTCATGTGTGAACAGGAAGCAGAAGTCAATGACCATCTGTTCCTTCATTGTAAGGCAGCGTTGAGCCTATGGAACATGTTTTTGGCTCTGTTGGGAGTTAAATGGGTGATGCCTAGCACAACAAAGGAACTACTAAATAGCTAAAAAGGTATTGGGAACAGAGGAAGAAATGAACACTGGTGGAGAACTATCCCTGCTTGCATATGGTGGACCCTCTGGAAAGAAAGAAATTTAAGAAGTTTTGAGGGACAAAAGACTTAGAATGAATTGTATAAGCCTTTTGTTTTTTTGGTGTAAACAGAATCTTGTAGGGGATATAGTAGATTTAGTTGACTTTATAGGAAACTTGTAAAGTATACCCATGGGTGGGATGTAAGTTTCCAATTCATCATATTTTGGATGATGAATTTTTTTTATGTGAATACAAAGTTACCCTTCTCTCAAAAAGATTTTAAGTGGTAAAGTTAGACATTTCCATTCATCAAGGCAGTGTCAACCCCTATATGAAACATTGAAAATAGTTTCAAGGTCTTAGAAGTTAGAGGACAAAGTGGGGACAATTAGCACGTGAAATCACCAAGTACCACTGCAAATAGAACTATATAAATTTCACAGGCAAGAGCAGTTCTCTTTCCACTTGTCAAGTGAAAGCAGAATATATTCATATATATCAGTTTGTCCCCTGAGTGTCGTAGAATCTGGAAATGCTTTTTTTTCTGCTAGTGGAATTTGTTCCTCATTATAAGGTAAACAAGATATGATTTAAAGAGCTTCCTTGAATTCAACCCAAAAAACAATGTTTCTAACTGAGCAATGCTCAAGAATTGGTTGCCAGTTTCTGCAATGAAGCATATTTCTCTATCCAATCTTATTCCTGATTCTATTAGCTACTAAGAATATTTGTTGCTAACAATGTTTCCTAACTGCAGTCTGAAGCAGGGAAGAAAATTCCATTCGTCCTAATAATTAACCTTCAGGTACGTCCTTTTGGCTTTTCCCTTGTTATTTTTAAATAGATCAGACTGTTTCACAAAAGACTTGACATGAACACATCGTTAATAAGCACTGTGGATCCAAAAGTATGAAGAGAATTTAATGCTGAAGAGTTGAGAGTTTAAACTGTGTATTATAGCTAAAAGATTCGTCCTAAAACATTCACGTTGATCATTATCTTTGAGATTATCTAGTTGAAAAATACAAATACAGTTTTAAAAGGGAAGGACATCACAAATTTGGGTCTTTAACCTGATAATGCAATCTTGTTGAATAAAAGTTCATTGTAAGAAATGTCACCGATTCTGTTCTGGCTTGGTTTTCAGGTTCCAGCTAAACCAAATTATAGCCTGGTTCTTTATTATGCCGCTGACAGACCTGTAAATAAGGATTCATTGTTGGGTAAATTCATTGATGGAACTGACTCTTTCCGTGATTCAAGATTCAAATTGATTCCAAGCATTAGAGAGGTATCAATTACTCTGTCAGGAGCAGACTTCTTTCTTTATACACTCTTTGCTAATAGCTTCTGATAACAGGGATACTGGATGGTTAAGCGTGCCGTTGGAACTAAAGCTTGCCTTCTGGGGAAGGCAGTAACGTGCAAGTACCTTCGACAAGATAACTTTCTGGAGGTTGGGTTCCAAATTTGACTTTCTTAGTTTGCATTCTGCATGCTATCACCATGCTACTCTTACTGCCTTTAATGTTGGAACGGCATGGATTAAGTTGCTGGGTGTGTTTGATATGGAGTTTTCAATTTTTCCATGTTTGGTTGGTCAAATTATTTTAAAATATTCTCTTGGAAATTAAGGTCCTTTAAAATGAGGAAAATAGGAAAACAAGTTTCATCAGTGACATTCCACATTGATTGCCTTCTCCCCACCTTCCAACACATCCCCACACTTCATAGGCCCCCACCCCGATCATCCTCACACCCCTACCCCCATAGTGTTTGCCTAGATTATATATAAATGCTTTTGGAACAATATTTTCTGCTTATTTACCGAACACCAGAAAAGAAATAAGAAAATACTTATTTTCCAGGAAAATTCAGTGGAAAACATACCAAACACACCCTAAGTTGCTAGAGTTCTCTCTGAAAAAGCAAGAAAATATTTCTCTTGTGCTCAGGCATTTATGCTTGCATGGATTTGTCTGAACTCTCAAGTGGCTTTCCTTCAATGCACATGCTTTCTTCACTGACTTTTAATTTTTAATCCTGAAATGGAACTTCATGCATGCAGATTGATGTGGACATCGGCTCTTCATCTGTGGCAAGAGGTGTTATTGGTCTTGTACTGGGCTATGTGACAAGCCTTGTCGTTGATCTTGCTATTCTAGTCGAGGTATGTTGTTCTTCATCTTGTGATCATGGTCCATCTCAATAGGAGTAAAACTATTCTGGTAGTTTAGAGTGATAACCTTATGAAATGCTAGACCATTTAATTGCTGTTTCTGGCACTTATGAGAAGTTTCTTCACAAACAAAGAAGAATGGATGCAGATCTATTTTAGCGTCATTTTGCTTGATTAATGTTTTCTGTCTCTCTCAACCATGCACATGACATAGTGATGTTGTTGTTCCCTCTTTGAGCATTGAAGTTTAAGATACTTAAAACCAGACGTAAAACACAACTAGGTAGATTACCTAATAGAACTAGAGACAAGTTGTGCCTGAACGCAATCATGCTCTATCGAATAAAGAGCAAATGGTAAAAGGAGAAGTTCAAATATTCTGAACTAGCCTTATCAAGTCCTACTGACCTCGCCCCCTTTACTTGTACTTTTTCTTGAGTACTAATAAACAAAGTAGGGGTCAACGCCGAACCCTCCACTACTAGGGAAGCTGAAAGACTGGGTGATGGATTTCTTTAAAATAAATAGAGTGAGTGGTCATGTTCAAAAACGATACATCTCCATGTCAACAAGACAAAAAGTTGTTGACGTCCTGGTTTTAATTCCTTAACAGTTCAGTTGCATTTGCCATTCTGTAATGATTCATGTCACTTCCACATGACCATGGTTGGATACACACTGCAGGCAAAAGAAGAGGCAGAACTCCCTGAATACATTCTTGGAACTGTTAGATTAAATCGTGTAAAGGTCGATTCTGCTGTACCATTGGAAGGTTGATGAGTCTTTCGTTAGCAAGTGCCATTAATCGCCTTTGAAATCGAATATAGTTGAGTCATTACTATTATTTTGTATACATTATATCCCCACTTGTCTGGGAATGAGTTATAGTTGTTGTATCATAAATGATAAACCAAAAACAGCAGAGAATCAAATGTTTTACCTTGTAACAAAAGTTGTAACTTGTAACTGAGATGAATGTTGTGTGAATAATAAAAATCTATATATATTTGTGACAGATATAGTGATTGTCCACTCTTCTATATAAATTGAACTTCAATTAAAAATTTCCTCAACATATGTTCACTCAAGATAGTTGGCAAATCATAACATGTTTTGAAGTAAAGGAACAGCTAGCATAAAAATAATATAACTATAAAAACTAGGGGTGGAGCCATAATGATGGTTAAGGATTTAGCAAAACTTAGTAACTTTGACTCAAGTCTTGTATTTGTGTTAAAATATTTATTTAATATGTGAAAATTATCTATCCAGAATCCAGTCTGTAGAAAGAATTGTGTTCCAGAAGCTATAAACAAAAACTCCCGACTGTCACTGTTTATTATGATTTGTTTGAATGTTGATCAATATACGACTTCAATTAGTTTAGTATTGAGACAAAGTTGATGAACACTAGTACATATCAAGCATTTTATAAGTGACTTGATCGAGTCTACAAAACTTATTTTTTCGGTGGTCGGTCAGAATCTAAGCTAAACAAGTAGCTTACACAAATCCAGGTTGGTTTCTAGTAAAACCCAATCAAGAACAATATTTTGAATGCAAAGTTAGATTTAAGATTAACCAAAAGAGTCATGTTTTAAAGGTGTTTTAATTTTCATACATTCTTCAATTATTATTTTCTTTTAAAAGGATGTCACATATTATTATGTGATTGAGTGATCCAAAGGATTTGGTACAAAAGAGTAGGTGAAAAGAGGAAAAAAATAATTGGAATAATTTGCCTTTTTGCCTTTGCTGACATCCCTTTATTCATTATCACCTAATGTTTTATATAATCCATCATTTTTATTTGCTTAAATAACCTTTTTATTTATTTAGTTTGATAAGCTAGAAATTGCAAAATATAAATACATTTACTAAATAGATATCACACACCAATAAAATAGGGAAACTAAAATGAAAATAAAAAAAATATACCTAGCCTACAAATCAGGGGATGCACTCTCACAATTGAGCCAAACCCCGTGCAAACAACAACATATCTAGTGTAATTTTATAAGTAGGTTATGAGGAGATTAAAGAATAGAGTGCACATTGATCTAACTCGTACCTCGAAGAGATAAAAAGATATTTTCAATGGACTTTCAGCTTAAATAAAACATATAAAACAATTTGAAAATGGGATACAGATGGGAGCAATAACAACACTAAAAAAAATACAAAATAATGTGAAATGGAGAGTACTACACAATAAAAGAAGAGAGAATAACAACAATAATGCTCAATCACCAACTAATTTTCTACTCTAATCCGCAACTATCAGACTCTCATATTAGATGATATCTAGGTGTGCAACCCTTTATCTTTTTAACTTAAATAACCATTTAATTTCTTATATTTTTTTGTCTGATTGATTGTTTTCTTACTGTTTGGATAGTGGGTTTTTGTTTGTCACTTTGTCCACACATAACATACGTTTATTTTTGCACCCACTAATTTGACAAATTCACAGATTTTAGTGCCCATTTTTACCCCCACCATTTAAATTGAAGGGCCGCTCTCAATGCTAGCTAAAAGCTTCTTTAAATTTGATCTAATTTCCTAAAACTATTAAAAAAAAAAAAAAGGTGAATGGCAACGTCTATTATTATATAATATATAGAGACTTAAAAGATAATTTAATCTTGTACATATGATATACTTTTCAATGAAGAGGGTGAAACCCCAACTTCGCTCATGATTGAGTAAACCTGAAATTTCAGGTTTAGGATAAAAGAATACCATAATTCTTAACTATTATATTTTATTTTTTTATTATGTGTTTCTTGGATTGAGGGTATATCTACTATTAAAATATCATTATATTCTTATCAAATTTTAAGTCAGAAAAAATGTTCAGCGATCATTCTCATAGAGAATTGAGCAGTGGGAAAAGAAAAAAACAGAAATGTTTTCATATAGAAATATTAGGAAAATTTTCACTATTTTAGTTAGAATCTATTTTTTATCATGTATTTATTTCATTAATTCAGCGGTAGGAAGTGAGTGGAAAAATCATAATCTATAGCATAAATTTTCACTGATTCACAATTAAAAAAAAAAAACTTTATTTTCAATAGTGATCAAATTTGTTTTTCTGTAAAAATAATAGTATATACACATCATTCTTATTAGATCTCTCACTCTGAATATATGAGTATTATTTTTGGTATATTTATGGGAATGAATTCAATTTAATTTAATTTCCCTTTTTAGTGTTCCTAAAAAAAAGTGTACTTGCCCAACATCAGCAAATCCACACGAAGGACTAGGTGAAATTGCATTATCTTATTTCTATTCCTAGGGAAACTCATTTTGTAGAATTCTTGTCCCCCTTTTTTACCTTATAATACAATAATTCACTCTATGCTTTTTTGGTTTTGGTTAATGTTAAAGGGATTTTTATAGCATTTCTAGTTTTTTTTTTTATTAAAAAAAACAAGTCTTCTTTGCATGAATCATTTCGAAATCTATGCTTACATTTTACACTTTTGGTAGTTTATTATTTGACCATGAAAATTTAAAAAAATCACAAATTTTAAAATTGGAGTTGACAAGTTGTGTTTTGCCATAGTTTTTTCAGTTAATTTAGAATTTAAATAATTTTTTATAAAATATAAAATATTATTTGAACATGAATTATAATTTAAATGAAGTTATTCTTTGATTAAAAAAAATAAAAAATAAAAACAGTGAAAGAGAAAATAAGGTTTTGGCTGGTTTTCAAATACAAACTTAAAATTGTATTTGGACTTATCAAGGGCAAACAGAAATAATTTTTCAGAAAAAAAGAGAAAAATTATTCAATTTATTATGAGTGGTAAAATTAGTGTCATATACTATTTCTCTTCAATTTTACTCATCACTTTTAATATATCAAGAAAAGATAATGATATTTTTTTAATTTTAATTTCAATATTAATTATTTATTTTTTAAATTATTTCTTGAAACGTAAAATTATATATCAATTAAAGTATTATGATAAAATATTCATATTAATCATTAGTTTTTAAAAGAGTATGAAATTTAAAATTGATAAGTAAATTATAAATGTTACAGTTCAACTCCTTCATAAAGCAGAGAATGCTTTAGGCATCTTTACTTAAAATTTAGAGATAATGATTAAAAATATATTTGAATTAATATTTTTTTCAAGTTTTACATATTAACTATTAGTTGTTTCTTTTTGTATCTAAATAATTAATCCTTTGGTTATAATATATATGATATATTTTATTTTTTAGAGTTAAACGGTTTAAGTTTGATTGAAAATTTGTTCATGAAATCTTCAAAAAATTTAAAATAAAATTCATCTATTTGTAAACTACATAAAAATGTACTATAAGTCATAATAATTGACAATCGAAAATATTTAAAAGATCTAAGAAAAACTTATGATAAAAAATAAATATATTTGAATCTCGAAATTTAAAATGTGTCACAAAAATTGGGACAAAGAGAGTATCATTTATATACCAAAATTATATATCGAATATGTCAATAATGCAATAATAACATATCCCACAAATACAAATTAAATAAGAGCAAGGGAAACCCCGTGAAAAATAATACTTACAATTCAATAAATACAATTCAGACCAGGTTTAAATTGCATGAATAATAATGACAAATATTTTCACAAATATCGAGTATAAAATGCATGCAATTCAAAAATACAAAAATAAATAAATAATATAATTAGAGATCAGGTTGCTTTTGGCTTGTCCTATTATACTATTACGTAAATAATTTTGGATTTACTTAAAACTAACTTATGACTAGTAGTTTGTCACTCCCAGAAAGTAATTTTGTTTTTTTCTTCTTCTTTTTTTCTAGGGAAATGAGAAAAAAAATTAAATTCAAATATTTTCTTGACTTTTACTACTGTATATCAAAACAAAATAACAAATCATTACTTAAATAGCATTGGAATTTGCAAGTTGCGTAATTTCTGGTGGATCACATTTTCTAGAAGGTAAAAAAAATTTAAAAATAAAGATATTGTATTCCATCTGTCATAGATTAATTTTTTTCCTTTACTTTATATTAAAATATTTATTAAATTAAAATCCCGTTTGTACTTAAAGAAATTAGGCAAAATATGAAAAATAGTAGAATAGATTCAACTTCAATCTCCCTTGCATGGAAATATAAATTTGATAATAATTATTTATATCGTAACAAACGGTTTTCTTGATTCATTTAAAATTGGACAAAAAAATTATCATATTTTCTTCATAACAACGATGAAGAAAGATAAGTCGATGATGAAGTTAATGATTTTGTTATTAAGTCGTTGGTAAAGTCTGTGCGTATTTCACTTTTTTCAGACCTCACTTATGAAATTTCACTAAATATGTTATTGTTATTACATGTTTTATTCATCATGTATTATAATTTTTAAACGAAAGATGTTCAACTAGTCATCAGCTGTATGACTACACCATTGATAGTAGGTTATTTATGTAGGGGGGTAGGGTCAAATGCAAGAGTGATTTAATGTACAAGATCATGAAGGAAGCATGCAATGGTCAACATCAATGCACGTATTATATGGCTAGAGCCAAAGTACAATCTCGAGGCTTTTTTTTTTTTGGATTTAACTTATTTACACTCAAATTATAAATTTATTTTTATTATATTAAATTAATTAATATTTATCAAGAACTTTTCTTATAATTATCCGATAAGTATGAAGAATCTTAATTAGTAGCTCAGTTAGTTGTCTACCCGAGTTTAATTGTTCACATTATGATTCTCTACTCCTACACTCAAGTTTTGGGGCCGGAGTAAGTTAGAGGGGAGAAAGGGGGTTTGAATGAACATCTTCATCAAAAATAATTTTTTGAAGAACTGGTTAAAAGAAATTATAGAGTATTTTGTATGATAAACTTTATTGGTAAATTTTTTATCTCAGCACTAATTAGAACATAATACAATAGTTGATTTATGTAATTATCCCCTTTTACGCTATCATTTAATTATAAAAGACGGACGTCTAACATTAATAATAACTAATAAAATTTTATATTGTTACCTAACCTTTTCTTTTCGATTTTTGATTTACTAAAGAAAGATAAAGAATTGAAGTATAGTTCTGTATCTATAGTATACTTCCAATATTGGCTTCAATGACACAAAAGTGGGGAAAAGACGGTTGCTTTTTGGGATAATGGTGTCCTTTTTTACACTCTTTTGACCTCCCTCCTTGCTCTCCCTCGTGTTCCATTTTAGTTTCTTTTGTTCTATCGAAAATAACTTATTTAATTTACTCAAAATAGAAATATATTAAGCGGAATAGCTTATCAAAATTAATATATATACTTTACTCAAGATCATAGGAATAAGATTTGTGTAACATTATTAATTTTCTCGCACTTAATTTATGAAATTAGATTTGATATATTATTATTTGTTGTAATCGAATTACAAAGAAAAACACTTAACCTAATAAAAAATTATTTTGATGTAAGATTTTGCTTTGAATTTTGAAAATGATACAAAAATTGTTTAAAATATTTTTTCATGTCAAATTATATGATGAACATTCAATTCACCTAAAACCTAGTATAATATCACAAGTTCAATTGCATGGTTTTCTCAACACTTATTTAAGTTTTTTATTTTTATTTTTAGGATTAAAAGTTATGACATTTGATTAATTAAAAGTGAAAAGATACCATCAATTTCATCATATTCTTTGATAATCACCATTTATAGGCTAGTTTTGCATCTTCTAAAAAAAGTGTCATTTTAGCATGTCCTAGTGGTAATCATTGCATATATTCCTAAATAGTGCTTAATTGTGCTCTTTAATACTACTAAGAATTATTATTATTACTAAGTTACTAAGTCCTACCACAAAATAGTGCACAACAATCATGACAACAACAGCTATATCTACTTAAATTAATTATGTAAAAAAGAATGATTTTCTAATTAATTCACACTTTTTTTCTCATAAATAAAAATATATATACTTCCTAGTACTATGTCACTCCCCTCTTGTGGCCTTCTCCAATTGCTTTTTATTAAAGTAATAAGATAATTATAATACTAGTAATTGATTGTTTACCCATCTAACCCCTAGAGTATATCTTTGTGGGGTAATTATGCCTTACCCTACCTTTTTTTTTTTTTTATATATATATATGTATTAGTTATAGTATTATTTAATCCTTCATTTGATAGGATTTTCAGTCATTATACACCCTACAATCTTGAATATTTAATACATTTTAAATAAAAATCTTGTTTTTGTCATTGACTCTAGTATTATACATAATATAAATAAATCCATCTAAGAAGCCTTGCCTTGAATATTGGACTTTATCATTCCAAAATTACCCTTTCTTGCATTGACCATTTTTATGAAATGGTTTATTCATAGACAACTTGTAACTAATGAAGTACAAATGAAGGTTTACTACTAATACTTCACTTAAAAATCCAAGAAACTTTAGAAACATTTTTCTTTTGTGTCACATCATTAATTACCTCAAATAAAGTGTTTCACTATTTTTTTCCCAATTTAATTTACTAGAATAATTGTACTAAGCAAAATTCCAAGAAAGGTAGGATTTCATAACCGTTTGTGTATGGATTTGGATTGAATTGACAAAAAAGGAAGATAATAAAGAAAGATGCTCAATTGTCCCCATTTGCCTTACTTTTCTCACCACACCAAAAAATAATTGCAAAAAAAGTTCTTATAATTTTTTCTCTAATGGCAAACATAATCTTATTAAACAAATAATTTCTTAAAATGGACCCTTATTTGTTCCTCAAATAAAGCAAACTAAAAAATTATACTCCCCTTCCCTTTTACTTATCACATTTTACTTCGAATCAAATTAAATTTAATTATTTTAAATTTAATTCTTTAGAAATATTTGAAATACACTATAAGTTGCAATCCTTCTCATATTAATATAATAAAAAAGATATCTTAAAACATTAATCAAAGTTTATGTTGTTTTATTCTAGAAAGATGAAACATGTCAATAAAAAATAAATAAAGAGAGTATTTTTCATTGATTCATATAATCATAATGTCTGAATTAGCTTGGCCAACAATTACCATTAACTCCATGTTTTTTTTTTGTGTTTGCTCCTCAAAAATTATACTCTCATTACAACTAATCAAGGTTTTTTTTGTTTTTGTTGTTGATTCCTCAAAGTTTTTATCAATCTTTTTCTAGTCCCAATGCAAGAAAAGAACTTGTAGAAATATTACATAAGGGGGTGACACAATTTTATTTATTTTTGCATATTTTCTTCTGTTTTCTCTTCTTGTTTCCCTTACTCTTCACTACTACTACTGATGCAAGTCCCAATGGGGATAAAACTTTTCCAGCCTTTGTACATCACTACTACTTTCTTGATTTTTCTTTCTTTGATTGTTGTTTTCCCTGTTTTAGCTGTTGATCCTTTTACACAAGGCCTCTTGAGCTTAAAAACTGAAATTCTTGATAATTCCAACAGTTTGAAAGATTGGATTTTGCCTTCTGGTTCAACTGATAAAATTTATGCATGTTCTTGGTCTGGTGTGAAATGCAATGAAAATTCTTCTTTGATTATTGGATTGGATCTTTCTGTGAAAAATCTTGGTGGGGTTTTGTCAGAGAATCAATTTAGTGTTTTTTCAGACCTTGTTGAGCTGAATTTGAGTCATAACTCATTTTCTGAAAAACTCCCTGTTGGGATTTTCAAGTTGAGTAATTTGAGAAGCTTGGATATTAGCAGGAACAATTTTTCTGGTCATTTCCCAAGTGGGATTTCAAATCTTGATTCTCTTGTCATTCTTGATGCTTTTAGTAACAGCTTCTCTGGTCCTTTGCCTAAAGATGCTTCAGAAATTGAGTCACTCAAGGTACTGTTAGGGTTTGCTTTGTTTTTTTTGAGAATTATGGACAACTATTCTTCCACATCTGATCACATAACAACACACTAGCATTCACAGTGTAGTCGTTAAAAGAGTTTGTTTATAGAGGAGAGATAGTTCTGTCCATAGTTTCTATACTTTCTTTTAGAGTTTTTAATGGTCAAAAACAAGTTTGAACTATGTTTTTTCACGAGTTTCACACTCTAACTATCAATTTTAATACATAGATGGTGATAGTTTAGGTAAAAAAAGTGAACAACTAATAGTTGGATTGTGAAATTTGCGAAAAAAAGTAGTTTAGGCGTGTTTTTGACCATTATATCTTTCTTTTATACTATTAGTTTTATGCCTATTTTAGTATAGTTCTGTTTGTCTATTCATTTATCGTCGTTCAAGATTTGCTTTGTTGGATTCTGCATGACGCTTTGTTATTTCGATCCCAACAGGTACTGAATTTTGCAGGGAGTTATTTCAGTGGTCCAATTCCTTCTGAGTATGGCTCATTCAAGAATCTTGATTTCATTCACTTAGCTGGAAATTCTTTGAGTGGTAAAATACCACCAGAATTAGGGATGCTGAAAACAGTAATTCATATGGAGATTGGTTATAATTTGTATGAAGGAACCATACCTTGGGAACTTGGGAATATGAGTAAGCTTCACTATCTTGATATTGCTAGTGCAAATTTATCTGGTTCAATACCAAAAGAGCTGACTAATTTGACCAATCTTGAGTCACTTTTTTTGTTTAGAAATCAGCTTAGTGGTAAAATCCCATGGGAGTTTGGAAAAATCATATCTTTATCAAGTTTGGATCTTTCTGATAATTATCTTTCAGGCCCAATCCCCGAGAGTTTCTCGGAGTTGAAAAATCTAAAGTTGCTTAGTGTTATGTACAATGACTTAAGTGGAACTGTTCCTGAAGGAATTGCAAAGCTTCCACAGCTTGATACACTTCTTTTATGGGACAATTGGTTTAAAGGTCCACTCCCAAAAGACTTAGGCAAATATTCAAAGCTGAAATATGTTGATGTTTCAACAAACTATTTAGTTGGTAGCATTCCACCAAGTATATGTTCAGGTGGGATGTTACAAAGGTTGATCCTTTTTTCGAATAATTTCACTGGTCGACTCTCTCCATCACTTTCCAATTGTTCCTCTCTTGTTCGGATCCGTATCGAAGACAATTTATTCTCAGGTGATATCTCTTTGAACTTTGGCAGGTTTCCTGATTTGTCATATGTTGATATGTCTAGAAATAGGTTCACTGGAGGGATTCCTACTGATATTGCCTTAGCTTCCAATCTTGAATACTTCAATGTGTCTTATAATCCAAATCTTGGAGGCGTAATCTCGGAGAAGACATTGTCTTTGTATGCACTACAGAATTTCTCAGCTACAAATTGTAGCATTTCTGGAGATTTTCCTCCTTTTGGACCTTGCAAATCCTTACTGGTTCTTGAATTGAGTATGAACAATGTTTCCGGGATTCTCCCTCAAAGCATAAGCAACTGCCAAAATCTTGTGAGCTTAGACTTGGCCAACAACAATTTAAGTGGTCAGATACCTGTTGGACTTGCTAGCCTTCCTGATATTAGTGTTGTAGACCTGTCACACAATAGTTTTAGCGGTTCTATTCCGGCCAAGTTCGGAAGTTCTTCCAGCTTACAACTTCTTAATGTGTCATTCAACGATCTCTCAGGTTTGATTCCTTTTGATAAGAGTTTTAAGGTGATGGATAGTAGTGCCTTCTGGGGTAATCCTAAGCTTTGTGGGACACAGTTGAGGCCTTGTCGTGGACCGAATGGACTGGAGTTAGGAAGCAGAAAGACACAGAAGCTGGCATGGGTTCTCATAACCTGTGGAATCATAGTGTTGGCTATTACAGCTGCATTTTTCGGAATATTTTACTTAAGAAGAAGAGGTCAAGGGCAGTGGAAAATGGTTTCTTTTAGTGGATTTCCTCGGTTTACAGCAAATGATGTTTTGAGGAGCTTCAATTCTATTGAAGAAGCCACAGATATGGTGCCACCCTTGGCAGGTTCTGATTGCAAAGCTGTTCTGCCAACAGGAATTACCGTCTTGGTGAAGAAGATCGAATGGAGACCGGAGAGAATGAATGCTATGATGGACTTGATATCAAGGATGGGCAATGCAAGGCACAAGAATTTGACCCGATTGTTGGGATTTTGCTACAACAAGTGTATGGCTTACCTGTTGTGTGACTACTTGCCTAATGGAAATCTGGCTGAAAGGATCAGGACGAAGAGAGATTGGGCGACCAAGCATAAAATCATTGTGGCAGTTGCTAAGGGACTGTGTTACCTGCATCATGATTGCTACCCCGCGATACCTCATGGGGATTTGAAGACGAACAACATTGTGTTTGATGAAAACATGGAACCTCATTTGACTGAATTCGGTGTTAAATTCTTGATTCAATTAAATAATGGTCCATCGGTAGCAAGAGTTGGAAATGAAGCAGGTATGCACCTATACTTTGATGTTGTCTGCATTAATATTTGTTAATTAGTTAGCAATCTTAATAGAAGATTAGTTATTAGACAGAATTCAGTTGCTCCAAGGAGACGCGACTTGACCGTTGCTCCAAGGCTCCCCTTCAATTCTAATTGAAGTGTTTAATGATCTTAATTTGAATGACATAGCCAGAATTCCCTATTACTGGTTGTGAATCTTGTTTAATTTTGTCAAACAGGTGAAATCGAGCGAGCTATACAGGAAGAACTTTACAGGGACATATACAACTTTGGTGAGCTCATTCTGGAAATCTTAACCAACGGGAAGCTGTCAAATGCAGCGATGAGCATTCAGAACACCTCCAAGGAGGTTCTTTTGAGAGAGGTTTTGGATGAGAATGATGTTGCTCCATCGAGCTCGGTCCAAGAGGAAATAAAACTGGTTCTTGAAGTTGCTTCACTTTGCACCAGAGTTAGACCCTCAGATAGGCCATCAATGGAAGATGCACTAAAGCTTGTTACTGGTTTGAAGAAACAAAGCTAATGATGTTCTTGAACTAGGATGCCAATATTTAGACATGATTAGAAATTCTGAAGCACAAAATATGTTGTAAAAGTCTTTTATTTCAGTTGCTTTTTGTTACTTCATCTGGTCAAGATTGATGCCTTTTCTTTTGTCAGGAATAGAATGTTTTGATATAAAGTAGAGGAATGTAAGTAAGTTCTATCCTCAGCAATATAAGGTCTGTTATTCTATCTTTTTTTTTAGATGTTTTCAAACCATTGTTCTACTTTATTCTTGAGAATGAAATGCTATTATAAAGTTAATTATTCCCATATTCATTTGGTACTTTATGCTACCGAGTCACTAAAAGTTATTCAAAACAAACATGGACTGTGGTGGAATGGTTGAAATTTTTTCATCCTCATCAGAGGTCTTGAATTTATGCCTTTGAGAATAGAATTTTTTTTGTTGGCAGCATCGTTCCCAAAGGGTTTTGCAATGTGCGAATTTGGATTTAGTCGGGCTTTAAATATCGGGGTAGGAAAACAAAAAAAATGATTATCCTTCAATTGTTGTCCTATCATGTCTCAACTTTGATTTAAAAATAATTTTTAATTTATATTAATGGTCAAACACAAGTTTAATTTTTAAATACTTCTTATAGTTAGATAAGACTTTAAAAATTTACGTTTCAAAAGCTTATAGCTTTCTAGTATTCTAACTTAAACAAAATTATCATACATTTTAATGTATAAGCATGATGAAAATAATGCATAATACATCTTCCTCCATACACAACATGCTTAGCCCAATGGAAGATATTCTAGCTTCTTTATGTACTTTGATCACCATAATATTACAATTTTCTTCAAGCTCTATCTCCTCATTAAAAGTTTTTGCCTCACTGTTTTCACCTCTACATTACTCTTTTTAAGTTAGGATTAAAATTCTAAAATCGAATTAAACAATACAAGAATATACCCTCGTTTAGCACATGGAATGTGTACATATAGAGGGGCTCGATTTATTTTGAACCCTCGCCCCCACCCCTCCAAACGAAAAAAACTTGCATAAATTTCACTTTTCATTTTTAACAGTGTCAGCTACCTGGTGCAAATCCTACGATCATTTGCTGCCTAGGTTTAGAGTTTAGTTTAAATCAAAATTACATTAAAAACCCAATTCTACATCCTGATGAAATTGCAGAAAAAGTTTTCAACGCATCAGCATTCTGGTGTGGTCACAAATAAAATACATTAGATTGCTCAAAATAACTCCAACCATTCGACCCAGAATGGATGTGCATTCCTACACCTTTTACACTTGCAGTTCACTATCAGTACAGACTAATGTATAGAGGTGTTGAGAGGCATCTAAATCCACAATTTAAATATTTCTGCCTGATTTCCCAAGGGCATCAAATTATGTGATCAGTTGGCTGGGGGATACTGTCCTTGTGACATCAAATCTTTAGGCTTTCCGAACAATGACTCTCCGTTCTCGTTTGTACTCTACTTCATCCCTTTGATGCATAATTATCAGTGCTCTTCTTACCTGACAATATTTAGCACAAGGTCTTAAGAGTATTATCATTGAACAAATCTAGACTTCTACTGGTTCACCACCAAAAGAATTATCAGATAGGCACCATCAAAAATCAAATTAATGGAGCAAAGGAAATATATTATGAGAAAGGCATATATATATATATATATATATATATGAAACATTGAAAGGACAACTCTTACAATTGATTCATTCATGCCCATCCTGGTCAGTTCATCAACTAGCCGTCTCTCTGATATATGGCTTCCAATACCCATTCTTCTCTTAATTTGGGTTTCAGCTTGCTATTCATCCACAAAAAAATTAACACTGTTAGATTCTGTGGTTGGAAGGATGTATAGCTGGAAAAATTAATGTGAGTATTGGTTGCACAAGAGACAAACCTTTATCTCATTTGCCATCTCAGGAGTAAGGTTTATGTGTTGATTGATTCCAGATCGTGCTGCATCCATTGTGGAAGTGTTGAAGAGCCTAATTGCTTCTGAAACGTGATCTTCATTTGCAACTTGGGAGCTAAAATCATGATAAGAAAGAGGTAGATTATTGATTAAAAAACTACTTGTATAGGAGCTGAAAGAAAGGATAAACATAACATTGAAAAGAAACACATAGAAAATGGACTTCTCCTTAACAACTTAAATGGCATAGTTAATGGCAAGATGATAGACCTCGAAGCATTTGATTCTATGCAAGTGACAAAGACGCAACTTATAATTGTGGCTACTTACAGTCTCATTCTTGCGAGAGCTTCACTCAACCTCACTATGGCCTCTAGTTGCCGCACAGTAATTGGTATTGCTGCTGCCTCCCCAGTTTCATTTGACTGTCGCCTCATATCCTGTAGCAGATAACAGAAGAAACAAATATCACTGAGAGATGTACAGCATTTTCATAATCAAGAAAGGTTTGTACTGAAATGTTCTTGGATGTCTAATTCTGGACAATCTCCATAGTGAGCCTGCTGATATAATTACCTGCCTAATTTTGACATAACTTTCTTGTAACATTGAGGCGGCAGAGTCTGATAGTCGCGGATGGCAATTGGTTTTACAATATTGTATATATCTGCAACAGGAACACATTTGCTTCAACATCTAGACCTTATAAGTTACAATAATAATTAAGTGCATAACTTCAAGCCATATTAAGAACCAACCTTTTCAGCCAATTATACTCCTTAGAAGTTCTAGTGTCATCCCTAGATGCTTCAGCAGATGCATGGACCCTGACAATATGGTTAGCAATACGCTGTAGAGAAAGAAACACTCAGTAAGTGAAGACACATTCTTGCATGTTCTTACGCTAAAATAAGCAATAGCGAAGTCTGCTTCAAATTACATCAATGAAAATATTTTGAAAATTAAATACCCATTTATTTGTGATTTCATGCCCAGTACACTATGTGCACCATCTAGACGCCTAATTTCTTGAACAAAGTGAAGTCCACACCACGAAAATGCTCACTTCACCCACAGAATTGAGAGCGCTAGGATTTTGTCTTACCTTGTCCTGATCGTACTTCCTGATGTCTTTCACAATGAAAATCAAATCGAATCTTGAAAGAATTGTTGTCTGCAAGTCAATGTTATCTTGTGCAGTCTGCAATGAAAATAGCACTTCAGCTCCTGCTTTATGCCAACACAATATGCAGAAAATTGTAAAAGCATAAAGCAATTGCAAGGAATTATAGAAACCTTGAGATCATCATAGCGTCCAGATGGAGGATTAGCTGCAGCAAGCACCGAGGTTCTTGAATTAAGGACTGTTGTAATTCCAGCCTTCGCAATGGAAATCGTTTGCTGCTCCATTGCTTCATGAATAGCCACTCTAGTAACCAGTAAGAAGCTCTTGAGAAATTCTCATGAGAAGAAATAGTAGAAAAAAGAAAGGAGCTCTAACTATAATCTACCTATCTTCTGGCCTCATTTTGTCAAACTCATCAATGCAGACAACTCCTCCATCTGCCAAGACCATGGCTCCACCTTCTAGGTAAAACTCACGCTGATTGTTAAAAAGAAACTCGTCAATTTATGATAAACTATAAAGAAACTCATCATTTGAAAATATTGAAAATGGAATATTTATCTGAAATGGCTTCTAGACTAAGGTAAATATACAAACTTACAGAGCTATTATCCCTAATGACAGAAGCTGTGAGACCAGCAGCTGAAGATCCCTTGCCGGATGTGTATACGGCTACTGGGGCTGTCTTTTCCACAAATTTTAGAAACTGCATGGTAAAATAAAATAATTTAGACTCTCATTTGCATTGGAAATAGAAACAAGGATGAATAACAATAGAAAACCTTGCAAACCAAATGCCAAATTAAATTGCTCATGCTTCAGCAAAAAAAAGGCTCCCATGAAAATGGAATTTCATATCAACAATGCCACCTTTTAGTCAATGAGTTCAACTGACCTGTGATTTAGCAGTTGAGGGATCCCCCAAGAGCAATACGTTGATATCACCTCTTAATCTTACACCATCAGGCAAGAACTGCACAAACAGAGTTAGCGATTAACCAATAAATAAACGAAGAACATTGACATTGAAGGAAAATGGCATACCTTCCTTGACCCTCCAAACAAAAGGCATGTGACAGCTTTCTTGACATCAACATGCCCAAATATTGAGGGAGCAACCATTGAGCATATCTTGTCATAAGCATTACTATCGGATGCAAATTTCAGGAATTCTTCTTTCTGCAAAAAAGGAAGGCCATGAGAACTGATGCCCAAGGGAATAATATCCAATCAGATTAAAACAAACACCAAAATTGGAAAAATAATGCTGTCCAAAGACTACAAACAGCATTTGGGCCCGTGTTATTGAAAAGAGGCAAAAAAATAAATTATGTCCAAATTTCTCTTGACCACTTTTTCAAGTTTGGAGTAAAAATTGAAACAATGCTGCTAACATTAGCTTAAAGCTCTCAATCACCACATGTATTGATAATTTAGAAATTACCTCATCTACTGTGAAGTTGGCTGGCCCTCGAGAATTGGCCTCATTTGTTTCTTCCAATCCAACAACTCTAACATAAGGCTGCCTAACAGCAACAGCTCCTTTGTGACTGCATCCCAATTCAGAACATAGTAACCCGGAAGTTAAAAAAAAAAAAATTGATAACAATGAAGTGACAAACACTACAAAATTGAATTCCTTTTATCACTTGGTGGACTCTTACGATGTTGATGAATTCGAAGCTTGAAAAATACTGTAGATCCCCATTATCGTAAGCCTTGTACCAGGCACTATAGTTTGAACAAGATGACGATCTATAGATAGAAGCATATTTCTTGGCAGCTCTCCAGTAGGAACATCCTATAATTACCTCAACAAAAAACACAAATAAAATGAGAATATGACATAAAGAAGGCCATTACTGATTGCAGTCAAGCTTCTCTTCTGCAACTAAATGCTTCCTCACCTCAGGGTTTTCCTGCAACTTGAGTGTCTGCTGGTCAACATACTTACTTTTATCTGGAACCACTACCCATGGATCAATAGGACATGGGTCCTCCCCCACCTGCAAAAACTCCCACCATTAGAATATCACCTAATTAGACTTCAAATTAACAGTTCCCAGTTTTCATTCCATAAACCTGAGGAACATGATCACAAGAACGTGGTACAATAGCTCCTCCAAGCCCTGGACGACATGGGACGATCTTCACATTTTTGCAGTTCTTACATAGCAAGGTCACATAAGTTGCCTTCGCTTTAGTCTTTGATGCAGCAATAACAATCCCAGATACCTTGACCAGCTTTGATATACATTGTGCCTAAACAAAACAAGGTTTAGAAATATGGGAATTAGTTCATCAATTAGAGAAAGTCGAAAATAATCAAGAAAAAGGAAAAGTTCAAACAGAAACTAACCCCAAGGGAACGCATTGACATTGAATCCTGCTCTGACCTCAAGAGTATTTGTACTTCACCAATCTCCGGCTCCTCCATTTCTCCACTTTCACTAGCTACCCTTGATTTCAAACTAGCAAGAACCTCAGCTGCTGCAGTTTCAAACTATAAACCCAGGATACAAAAAAAAACAAGTGTCATTCAGTAGTTGGTTCTTGAAAAATCCACATTAATGATATATCAACATTTCATGTAATTGAAGACAACGATACACTGATCTTAACCATAATTTTCACTTACAAAAAGTGTTTTAGTTCAGCCACATACAAACTGCATTACTATACATGAATAACAAAGGCTAATTTGTATCTAGAACAATTCATTAACAGGTCCCAAAGTTTCACGAGCCATTCACCTATAACAAATGAATAGTATTGTCTGCATGATTGACAGCACTGCAGGCACCTATAGGAGGACATAGCTAGACATTTATTACACCTTTCAATTATTGTACTTGTCATTCTTCACTTCACAGTTTAGAAACAAATAATGTAATACATCTGCATCTAGAGGGGTAAACTATTATGTCAATGGGAAACCTTTCTCATGCCTCTATTCAAACAGTAATGTAGCCTTTCAGCAGTGAATATGGACAAACCCACTTGCAACTAAACTAATTATACTCAAAATGCAAACATATCCAAATCCCACAAATGCATACATTTACATTTTTGAAAAGCCAAATTAGTGAAAACTGCACCCATTTGTTAAGCATGGAGTAAATTATGCTTGACTATACATCAATCTGACCATCATTATTTGTCACAACGAACATAATCCTATCCAAAATAAACTGCAAGTGCAAAAAGCTACTAGTATATACACAATTACAATATAACAAACCATTAAAAAATCATAAATCAGTAACCCTTTTTCATTATCAACATAAATCATAATCCAACATAAGCATTCATGTTCAACAAATCAAAATATCATTACAATACAACAGCAAATTAAATCCATTAAACTCTAAAGTTCATCAACCACAAATTCACAGCCATAAATCAACAGTCATAATCATTCAATTCAACAAATCCACATCTAATTACAACAAAACAGCAAATTAAATCCATTAAACTCCCAAGTTCATCAACCACATATTCAAAGTCATAAATCATAATCATTCATTTTCAACAAAAAAAAAATACAAACTAAATCCATCAAATTCTCAAGTTCATCAACAACAAATCGACATCCACATACTGCTCAACAACACAAAACAGAAATATAACTAGTACATACCAAAGGAAGGTAATCAGCAGGGTTCTGTCGAAGGAGTTCAGGTAGGGTTTGGTCCCGTTCATAGGAAAGGAGATCAGAAAGGTTAATAATGAGGTAATTTTGGTTCTCGAGAAGAGCTTCTCTGTAAGGAAACACATTCGGCTGAGATTTATCAGGGAAGTTCCTGATGAACTCCTTGAACTTCCGGAGTATGACGTGGCGGCTCGTCCCTCCATTTTCGGCGTCTCCGGTGGCTCCGCCGCCGTGAGGAAACTGAGCTTGGTCGCTGTAGTATACTGCTCCTTCGTCCCAGCCAGACATCTCTCCTTTCTCTCTCTAGAAATCTCTCGTTTTCTCTCACTAAAATTCCACTCTCTCTATGTTTCTCTCTTTGTGGGCTTTGGCTCTCTTTCTGAAAGAAGGGTTTAACAAAAGGGGAGGGTGATTTTGGCGGGAATCAGTTGGCGGGAAAAATATGCACGTGAGTAGCACGTGTATGGATGCTGGCGGGGAAGTTAAAGCTCTTACTTATTTTTTAATTTAAAATAATTATTTTTTAAATTCAAATATAAAACATAAAACTTGGTAATTTATTAGAGGAAATGTAATTACTATTATTATTATTTTTGACAATATCATGTGTCTTACTAAATACCTAACATATTATTGTAATAGATAACTTGTATTTTCTATATAAAATTTTGAAGGCAAAAAAAAGATGCGACTATTCATATAAAATTTAAGACAAGTGAATCGCAAATCTCGAACAGCCCTTTAGAGGCTTAATCCCATGGCAATGCCCCATTCCCCAAATTTCTGTGTTTGTTAATTTGCCATAATAAACGTTACTACTATTCAAAATGTCTCGTCAAATTGTGTCTGGAAGATGTAATACATCACACAAAACAAACTTGCAACATTTTTCCAAATGAAATCCATGTCCAAACGCCAAATATCACTTTTCAATGTGAAGCACTATTTTTTTTTTCAAATATCACTCAATTCAGCAAATGGAAGAATGGGGAGAAACCCAATAAAGAAATGGCAAAGATGGAAAGAAGAAAAAGAAGGATCTATGAGAATATACCAAAAATATGAAACTTATCACAACAATAGCAGGCCACATTATCATTTCAAGACCTTATGTACCTTCCCAACTATATGTAAAATTACATCATTTAGCACCTATTATATTTGCAATCACACCGGGGAAGAGCTACAAAGAACCCTTAAATCGCTCTACGACCTCGTCCAGTAATATACAGCATTCTATGCCCTATACACAGAATTGACATACAGCCACATTATCGTCGCAATAAACAGCCTAAATGCATTTTTTGTAAATTACACTCAAATTAGTGTTTTGGGGCCCAGTAAGCGCTCTCAGTTGTCAAGCAGATATCCTTCCTGCTTCAAGAACCAAAGAGCCCCTTCTGCTGCATGCTCAGCTGCATCTTTCTTTTTCGCCTGAGCTTCTCCATAAGACTCTATAACTCTTGATGTTTCTTCGATCTCTACCACCACCCGGAAAGTAAACCTGAAGATTATTTGTAAAAGTGAAGAAGGGAACATACATAAACAGTTTGGAGAACATGTAAATTTCACGGTTATTCAAGGCAAAACATAAATATGAGTGGGTGGGGGCACAACATACACTATTACTTTCTTCACTCTCTCCCTTTCTCTCTATGACTCCATAGGCTCTAAAATGTCAAGGATTTTAGGGTGCACACAGCACAAATATAATCAATAACAAAGGATGGTGTTGGTGGTGAAAACATTTCTTGGTTAGATTAGAAGAAAGCCTTATAGACAATATAGGGGTCCTCCTCATGGACAACATTAAACCATATGACCAGCAAGAATTTTTCTTTATTCATAGGTACCAAGAACTAAGGGGTCGTTTGATTGGGAACAAGTTATGGTTGATTAATTACTTCAGGAATCCGATCACTATGGTATAAATGGTGGCATAAATAATCCAATCACTACCTAATACCTACAACCAAAACGCATGATAAATAATCATATATTTTATCTCGGGATTATCATACCTTATACCTCACACCAAACGACTCCTAAAAGTAAGAACTGCAACTGCAAGTAAAATATCGAACAACCAAATGGTGCAAGAAATTAACCACACAAGTTCTGTCAAAAGAAGTCGGTAAAGAAGAGGCAAAATGATTGCACATCACTGCCATCTCAAGCTGAAGTTTTTTCTTTGTGGTGCATAGCTTTCTACTTCTCTAAGAGGAATTTAAATGCCTAGTGTGATGACCCGCCACGTCATCATGCCACATAAGTGTCACATAGGTGCCACATGGCACAAAGTTGCCCATGTGGAGGGCTTAGATAGGAAGAAGGCTAGTTCATAGTGGAAGGTTCTAGAAATACATGGAGGATTTCCATGGAAGAGCTTAGAATTCCATGGAAGGTCCTTGAAATCTTCTAGTTGTGTAGAGAGTTCTAGAATAGGGACTTGTACATAATTAATATTTGCAAATTAGCCCCTAGTGAGTAGTATAAATAGAGGGGCATTCATTTGTAATGCAATCAAGCAAGAATCAAGCAATATAAAAGTCTTCTAAGAAATTCTCTTGTGTCTTTCTTCATTCTCTTAGCGATCTAATTTGAGAAGGCTTACTTGAGCTTACAAGATGGTGAAAGATTCTTGAGTAAGTTGTCAAGTGCCGCACGGAGTGCTTAGTAGAAGTCCAAGTCCGTTACACTAGGCTTCATGTGTTATATCAATGTAGTTTCCAGTTGTAAAGATGTGGCGCTTGTGCCTAACTCAGCCCCATAGGTCGGAGGATTTGCTAAGTCCATAAAAGTAAACCACTAATCCATTCTACAACCAATGTGGAACTCTAACATCCTCTCCACGCCGAGACCCAACTGAAGCGTGGATCGGAAGAACAGGGATGGACCTAGCTCTGATAGTTATGACACTTGGGCTTAACTTAACCCCAAAAGCTAGCTCATAAGGGAGGATTGTGAAGTCCATATAAGCATATCATCTGTCTATTCCCCAACCAATGAGGAACTCAAACACCCCCCCTTCACGCCGAGCCCCAACTGAAGCGTGAACTTGAGAGCCCTAACATGGATGGACCACATGTATTTCATTCAAAGAAGAAAGCATATAAATACATATATACTGTGTGCTAACAAATGAAAGAAATAAAATAAAATCCTATAGATCTGCTAACAATTTATGGGAAAATGTATATGTCACATAAAGCTGTATACGTTCATTCTGTAATACCAGTAAAACTTTGTCTGTTCAAATTTTGGGCCACTTCGCGGAACGCGATATTTTGCAACTAAGTATTTGGTTAATTCAGTTTGTTTACTACTCCCTCTATTTCAATTTGTTTGTCTTACTTTCCTTTGTAGTCTATTAAAAAAAGAATGCATCTTTCCTAATTAGGCAACTCTTCAATTTCAACATCCCACCTGGCATGTTTAAGACACCACAAAATTAAAGACATTTTAGAACATTATACATATATTTAGTTTAAGACCCCAGGATTGAAACGGAGAGGGGGGGGGGGTACTATTTAGTTTACTTTTCATGATTGCCGGAATCTACTCAAAATTCAGGAATGAAAATAGGAACCACTCTTCACTAGTTTGGTACATACTCTTTCAAGTGACTTGGTCCTGTTTCCTTGCAACATTCAAATAAAGGAGGTTTCCAGCAGTTCGCAGCACAAATTTCATGCAAACGTGATTTTGCCGATTCAGTTTTTGAACCACCTGAAGTGTTTTGGAGTAAGAAATGATAGCATGGATAACAAAGCAGATATAGATATCCTTGTTTATTGATACCTGTAGCTTTTGAATCTTCCTTAGAGCCATTACTCATGATGGTCTGGTCAGAATTGCATTGTACAGATGCCTCTGGGGACAACAACTTTCTAGTAGACTTAAACTTGAAATTGCAACTTCTTGAAAGTTCCTCATTAACAGGGAATACTTTTAAGTCACAATCACTTTCAGACGTTTCATGCTTATCCAAGTCATCACAACTAGTAGTAAGAACACAGGGTGTTTCATCATATCCTATCAGTTTAGCTTCCATCTTAATAGCTGTTTTCAGCACTTGTTCCAGTGATTTAGACTTGGGCCTATAGCCTTGAGCCTGCACATTGGAAGACATTATGAAACTGCAAATAGCTATAAGAGAAGTCAGATATGGGAGGTGATAAAAACTAAAACGGCAATTACTGAAGAAACAATGATAAAACAGATGGGCACAAGGAGAACGAAGAAACATTGATTCTGCCCTCTATAATAACAGATGATCAGCACGCAACTGCTGGGAGAAATAAAGAAATAAAGCAGCTTGGATTTTAAGGTTAAAACTCCAGCAGGGAGAGCAAGCAAAATCGTCCACCAGCCAGAAAGTACAAACCAACAATCACAAGCATCAAAAGATTAAAATGTCATGTAACTAACACGTGTTGATTGGCCATTTTAGGGGGATTCAAGTTCTGGTTTTAAAATCATACAGACCAATTCGCAACTGCAACAAATCAATTGCTTTCTCGGAATTTCATTTAAATGTTGAAATCAATAATTTTAAGTAGCATTTCACTAGATACTTAAGAGAGCAATTAAAAAATGCTCTCAGGCACACTTCCCCAAAACTCTCTCCTACTTTCTAGGAGAGAGAGTACCCTCTTTTCAGCAGGTCGCCTGAGATCTACAAACCTCATCCTTCCCCTCAGCTATCTCCTTCTGCGATAGCTTTCTCCCTTCCTTCACCTCAGTTCCCTTCCACAAACATAAGGGGGGGGGGGGTAGGGGGATAGGGTTTATTTATAA
>JAJOOS010006904.1:0-61491 GCA_029582725.1 Solanum chiquidenum
AATAGACTTCTTTTGATTGTAAAGGGCCGTGTCCCTACTTATGTTTTGTGATTGTGTCTAAGATGGCCATGTGAGACTTAGACTTCCGCTGTGTGTTTTTAAAGTTGTTTTAATGAAGTTTAAATGTATGGATGTAAATAAGTTTTTTATTCCGCACTATTTTCATTATTGAATGCAATGAATGACTATGTGGCTTGTATAAGACCCCTTCGGGGTCGAATACGCCATGTTACGACTAGGGGGTACTCTCGGGTCGTGACATTAGGCAATACAAGCAGGGTTATCAAAGAAAAATCGACACACAAACAATTAAACCCAATCAGGGAGATTCAGCAGATTTTGACAAGATCACACATTTGCAAATTAGTCCAAATTTGACAAGATAGTTATGGGGTTCGGGACACTAACCTTTTGTGCTGATCAAATGGATATTGAGATGCTAGGAAGCACTGTAATCTGACTCGTAGCACAAATCAATTGACCAAAATACTCTAGAAATGCAAGATTATAGAAGCTAGCGTGCAGGTGTGAGTTTGGGAAGACAAAAAGTGAGGGAAAGTGAATGAGTTCGAAACTTTTAAACCTTTGGCTTGCAAAACCGTCCAGTTTTTGTCCATTCGGCGACATTAGTCCCGATCTCCAAACTATTCGACGTAATGCCAAGTAGTCATTTGCCTTGCCGAATTTTACAGAACCTTCATATTTTGTGGGAGTCCGAACAGCGCTCTCCATCAAAATCGCCGACATGAACGGCGATTCGCCAATAATTTCTTGAGGTCGCCGAGTTTTACAGACCCCAATGTAAATTATTCTTGAGTCAATCGGCGGTTTGGTTCGGGGTCACCAAACCCTTCGGCGATTCACGGGATTGACCTGTAACTCGTCAATCTGCACTTTTCATTCACTCTCCATACTTCCATCTGCACAATCAACACACCATTATTTTATCAAAGAAAAATAAAGCAATAAATGGTTTTGGGTTGCCTCCTAAACATCACCTTAGTTAACATCATAGCACGACGCAAGTCAACAACTATTCTTCATCTTCGAAGTCAGACATGGTATAGTTAGGCGAGTCATCGATGAACGGTGGATAGCGACTTGTCATCAAGTGGGTGATTTGAGCATCCTGCAGCTGAATAGTTATGGAGTTTGAGGCAGATGTTTCATTCAAAATTTTGATGTTGTCCTTCATCTCGTTCAACTTCTTGTCTTATTCTCCAAGTTGTTGTTGAATAAGTGAAAGGGCATCATAATTCCGCACACCCCCATGTTTCTTCCCATGTTTACATTTGCGAAGGAGGAAGTCCTTTTACTTTTCCATGGCTTGTACTTCCAACTCCATGACTCATTCGGATAGAACATCCATCTGAGTAACTAGTGCATCCCACTCTTACTTCCTTTTGGCTTCCTTGTTGGTTTCTACCATACCATCAAGGATTCTTGCGACGACTTCGTAGGGATGGTGTAGCATACCCCCTGCGCAAAGTTGATCGGCTATACTTCTATTTTTGGGTCCACGACCCCTATAGAAGCACTCCAGTAGCGCCTTATCCGTCATCCCATGAGATTGGCACAGTTGTAGCACTGCTTGGAACTTCAGCCACATTTCCTGAATTGTCTCATCCCCTGTTTGTTTGAATATCAGGAGGTTGTCCCTGATGTTTAGTATTTTCAAGAGAGGGTGATCCATGTGGTACCCATAATGATCATCCATTCTTATTTCCCTGCTTTGATATTTCAAACAAGCAAAACAAAACAATAATTTAGATTAGTAAAGTTACAACTAAGAAGAACCAAAAATTTTACTTAACTAAAAATTCTCAAATAACACCACTCATCGACAGTGACACCATTTTGATGTTTGCGTAATCAACGACACAACTTCCGATTTAAGTGTCTACGATCGTGCAATAGTATAATAACCCAACCAAGGGTTGGGGTCGAGTCCCAAGGGAGTGGTTTTGAGAATTAATAGAAAAATAAAATTAGTTCTAACTAGTCGTAGCTAAAGACATTAACGATTAAAAACATTGTAAATTAAAGGGGGACATAAGAGTGTCAATTAACAATGAGGGTTTTGTCACTAGTAAGTAAAAACAACAAAATAAAAAAAGATTTCTAAGTAATGAGAGGGGATTCTTGGGATGTGACCGGAATACGGGTTAATCTAAATTATTGGGTACATGCTTTCGATGGAAAATTCTTAGAGTAATAGTGACTAGGCTAATCTTTATGTGGGAATAAGTTCTCTCTCGAGCAACTTACCCCGTTTCAAATGGGTTCCTCTCGGACACCCACTTGTTGCATGAACACCAGCCTACGCCTTACCCCACTCAGTCTCTCGAGCTGAGTGTTAGGATATGGAACTAGGGTTCACTCTCTCAAGCTGAACCTCATGTCGACCCACTCCTTAGGCCATCAATCTAGTAGTCTTAGTTTCACGACTTCTCTCTCGAGAAAGCCAAAAACACATAAATAAACTTGTATTTGCAACTAAAAATTTGTTAAATTCATCCACAACTACTAGATGAAATCACCGTTAAACTACATCTAATCTATCAGCAAGCAAGACCCAATAACAAGAATTTGGGTTTTTAGCCACACATCAAGAGATAGAAATTTATACCTAAATGAGCTTGCATTCAAATGGGTATGAAGATTTAAGTTTTATTACAGGCCAAGAATGAAGAATCCAACAGACCCAAGTCCAAATCCTTAGAGATGAAACCCTCTTGTTTTTCAAGTTATCAAAACTCTCTCAAGATCAGAGCAAAAATAAAAAGTACTAAAAATTATATTAATTGTTCCACACTTAAAATCTTATATTAAAAATCTGATCTCAGTGAGTATTTATAATTTTCAAAAATTTGTGCTGCAGCGGATCATTCGGCGACATTAGTCGAAATTGCCGATCAACTCAGTGATTTTCCCTTTGGCGTAGTTCATCACCGTCTTGCACCATCCTTCAGCATCGTCGTACTTTGGGTCATTGGGTGACATAGTATAGTCTCGCGAAACTTCTCGGCGATACGGCAACTACTCCCTTTTTCTGCCAACTTGATCATTTCCTTCAAGGCTCAGCACACTAGAACAAAAGGCGAAGTAAGACCCTTCGGTGACTCGCCAAGTGGACTCGGTGATCCTCAGGCCTTCATTTCTTCATTCTTTTCAGCCTTTTCATTCCTTTTTGCGATGTAGTGTCCATGCTTTCCTTCAAACTTCAAATACCTGAAACTTAAGTGTTTTCATTAGATATTGAGATAAAATAAGTATTTCATGACACAATTTCTATTAAAATATAGCCCTAAATGAGTCCAATTTATGGACTCATCAATGACCAATGAAGAGATTAGGGAGGCTTTTCTAGCCTTAGCTTGAGCCATGACGGCTTAAGTGAATAGAGATGTGGGGCCCAGGGTGAATGCTTATGAGAATACTGTGGCCTCAAGGTTGAGAGACTTTGTAAGGATGAATCCTCCTATTTTTCTTGGCTCTAGAGTGGGAGAAGATCCCCAAGAATTTTTGGATGAAGTTTATAAAATAGTCAATGATATGGGGGAATCTTCTAAAGAGAAAGTGGATTTGGTTTCCTATCAATTGAAAGATGTGGCCCAAGTGTGGTTCACTCAATGGAAGAGCAATAGGCCTTTAGAAGCGGGTCCTATAGAATGGGAGGAGTTTAAGGGAGCTTTCCTTGGTAGGCACTTTCCCCATGAGAAGAGGGAGTGTAAGGTTGAGGAGTTTATAAACCTTAGACAAGGTAACATAAATGTGGAGGAGTATTCTTTGAATTTTACCCTATTGTCTAAGTATGCTCCATCTTTGGTGTCCAATCCTAGATATGAGATGAGTAGGTTTGTTATTGGTGTATCCGACCAAGTCAAGGAAGAATGTCATACGGTGATGCTTCATGATGACAAGAACATTTCTAGACTCATGGTGTATGCCTGATCCATTGAGGAGTCCAAGCTTAAGAGGATGAATAGGGATTTGAATAGGGGTAGATCCGATGAGCAAGGTCAACCTAGGTTCAAGAAGAGAGCTCCTAACCAAGATTCTTCAAGTGCTCCCAAGGCTAATGAGGAGAAAAGTGGTGGATCTCAATTTGCTAAACCTACTTGTCACACTTGTGGAAATAAACACTTTGGGAAATGCCTAGACGGTACTAGTGGTTGTTATGGGTGTGGAAAAAGTGATCATCAAGTGAGAAATTGTCCTACTCTTATGGCTAAGGGAAGGGAGGCCAAACAAGTTTCTTATGTTGGCCCGGATCCTAATGCTCCGGGACCTTCTTCTTTGCAAAAAAGCTTCTGAATTATCATCACATCAGTAGGCGCAGAAAGCAAATCTTGGTATTGACTTATTCAAAATCTCAAAGAGATTGCTTAGACAAATATTTTTGTGTGAGGCCGTTGTTTCCCACCTTTCTTACCTTATTTTTTGGGCTTAGAACTGTTTCTATGCACTTCAAGCCAATGAGGGCAAATGAGCTAATTCGGATGAAGGTACCGGTAAGTTGTAATTCCTTGTTGTTTTTCATGTTAGCCTTAGTTGGGTTTTCTCCTAAGTGGGGGATGGTTTGTGAATAGTAAGGTTGTTGAGAGTGTTGGTATCCTTATTTCTTTCCTTCTATTCTTATTCAAGCTTTAGACCAAGAGTTCCTAGTAGCTTGTTGCATGTTTTGGAGTCATGTGTGAAGTTGGGTTTCCATAGATTCCTTATGTTATGCATGTTCTAATTGAATTCTTATTTAGTTGAGAAAAATGAGTTTTCATGCATTGTAATCCTCTTATTCATGTGCATTTAGTATGAGTTGTCTATATGCTTCATGAGGTTAAATGTTGCACATGCCTAAATGTGTTTTTATGAAAAGTTGCATATTGTGCTTTTGAGAGTAATTGCTTAATCTGCTTAATGATGTGCTTTTATGAGAAAATTTCATAATGTCCCCATTAATGTTGTAATGAGAACAATGTGATTTGGAGAAGGAAGTTCCTCAAATGAAATGAGAAATGAGGTGTTTCCTCCTAGTTGGGTGCATTTATATTAATGTTGCATGCATGATTGTGGGCTGCTAGTCTTGAGTCTTTACCCCTTAATATGTTTAAAGTATCATTTGAGGATGAATGTTCCTAAGTGGGGGATAATGGAAACACCCTAAAAATGAACTAGTGAAACTAGAGCCTAACGTGTGTGAGTTTGTGTTCGTCATGAGTTTTGATGGTGTTTGATGTTGTCCCGAGTCAAGGTTGAGGTGTTTAGGGGTTAAATGTCAAGGTACGACTCCCCAAGGACCATCCTAAGGGTCCTTGAGGACGACCCTAAGTCTGACCCCCAAGACCCCTTGAATGTTGGAAGTTGGCCAAAAAGAGGTGACCTAAAGAAGGGGTCCACGCCCCGTGGATGGCTTCCGTAGGTCAAGGGGCCCAAACATGGCCACAACCATGAACCACGGAGGGACAGTACGTCCTGTCAATCCATTCACATTCCGTGGATGGTGACTCATTATTTTGACCTGTGATATGGTGCGAGTCACGGCCGAGTGAGGGGTGAATAGGTAAATTCACCCCAAATCCTAATTAATATGGGGACGGTTATTTTAGGTGTTTTAACATATTTTAAGAGTATATTTGTAATAAAATAGTATTTTAGAGTCATTACTTCAAAAACCCCAAATAAAATATCTCCCTCCCAAAAAGGTTCTCTCTAGAAACTCCATTGGAGCTCAAGGTCAAGATCAAGCTAGGGTTGGGATTTCAAGGAGATTGTTCTTCAATTTCGTGGGTTTTTTCATGTACAAGGTATGGTGATCCTTTATCCTTGACTAATCTTTCATTCAAGGAGTCAAATCAAAATAGATTTCCAAGTCTTTCAATGATAAAAAATCCTACTTTCTAATCTAAGCATGAGTCCATTGGTAAAACGTTTTCAAAGCCGTTATAATGATGAATTGTGGTTTGGTTAATGATTTAAAGATGATTTTATATTGAATTCCTTCAAGAACCCATATTTTCCGCAAATGTCTTTATTATGGAATTTGATTGAAAAATTGGTCTATTATGGAATTATAATGAATAGTATGTGTTTATATGAAATTAGTTTATGAATTGATGTCATTTGTTAAGCCTTATTGTGGTGAATTGTTGGTGTATTGGTGATGTGAGGATCATGGCCTGGAAAGGTAAATTTAGAATAAAATCATATTGAATTGCTTATGTTGATGATGGATTGGTTATGGAATCAAGTCAATCATCTTATCTCTTGTAAGTATATTGGACCTATTATATTGATATATAATTGTGAACTATTAACGTGTGATCCACTTATGGTGGAGGTGTTTACTTGTTAGGTATGTGCATATGAATTCAAGGAGGTGAAGGTGATCTTGTATAGATTGTAAATGTGTTGTGATTGAAAGTATAATCTCTATCCTAACACTCATGAATGAAGATGATGGAATGTGAAGTGTTCTATATTATTGAATGTGAATCTCTTGACTTGTAGACTTAGGTGCCTCTTCTTGATGAATGATAAGTTTTGTTGAATGAAGTAGCTTGACTTGGTAGGCTTAGGCATCCTCTTCTTGAATAATGAATGTATCTTGACTTAATGTATTAATGTTCTAGATTGGTAGACCTAATGTTGGTAGCCTTTCTACAATTGAATGATGAGGCATTCTAGGCAAAACCTTAGATTGGTAGACCTAGTGTTGGTAACCTCTCATAAGGAGTCTAGAAACCCGATGTTAATGTTAAACCTTGAATTGGTAGACCTAATGGTGGTGGCCCTTCTTGTGTGAAATGATGAACCTAGAAACGGTAGACCTAATGGTGGTGGCTCTTTCTAGGCATATCATTGAGATATCATTCATATACCTTGAATCAGTAGGTCTAATGGTGGTGACCTTTCATGTGTATTTGCTTTGAGTCGGTAGGCCTAATATTGGTGGCCCTCTCAAGTACAATGTTGTAATGTGATTGAAACAATCTATGTGAATGTAGGCTAAGCACCGAGCGGATATGGTAAGATGGAAACTCTCCCAATATTAGGCTAGGGTTCCAACTAACATCTTCATATCCCATAACTATGTGCCCACATAGGATATTAGCTAGTGGATCCAATGTGCATCCAAGCTAATACTATCGGTCTTCCTTCGACAAGGAGACCACCTCTTTACTGTGTGGGGCATACACCGGATTCCATGTCTAGCTTGTATGGTTTATGTTGGTTAAACGCTTAGTCCCATCATGTGAGATGTGAACTCTAGCTTCTTCATATGTACTACAGAGTGTAGGTGGTAGTATGGGATGCTATCTATACATTGCACGAGTAGGCTTTGAAAGGGCTATAGTAAGTTCTCTAAGTCCTAATGACTAAATGTGTGAAAGCCCTCTAAATACCTGAAGGTGTCCTAAATGATTCTAATGAAGAATGTTGACTTATTGTCTAAATGAAATGATGAATGAGTAGCTTATATTGATAAAATGAGTTACTTAGCATGTTATGTTGAAATGTAAAGGTCTTTGTCTATCGTAGCCTTGAGGAATACCTAGGTGTAGTATGAAGAGGTAGTATGGTCTGCCACTTCAAGTCTTACTTAAGTGTGTCTTAGGGTAACTTTAGATAGAGGTCCTAAGATGATGAAATGACTTACTTGACGAATTTACTTATGTGTTGTATGTTGGTACTAGTTGAGCATGATTACTTGTAATGTGAAGCATGATGAATGGTAATTCACTCTTGGGTAGTCTTGATGTGGTACTTAGTATGGAGGGTGGTATGGGACGCCATTCATGCATTGCACAAAGTATAGTATTAAGGATTACTTAAGGTGAGGTCTAAATGTGAAGAAAGGTTTTATATGTTAGTTATGATGTATTCTATGTCTTTATGCTTATGACTTGTGATATTTCTCAAAGGAAATCATATGCATGGTTTCCAAACCAAAAATGTCCTTTTTAGCATGTTTTTGCATGGTCATCATACTTAGTACATTTTGTGCGCTAATCCATATTTCTTCTATTTTCTACAAAGTGTAGGTTCTGGCAAGTGATTGGTTCTAGCTAAGGTTGAAGTGCTTGGATTGAGTTTTCCTCCAAGACTTGGTATGTCCTCATAGATTGAGGACAAGGACTTCTATTGTTTTAGTTCTTTTATGTTTTAGATTTTTGTCTAAGTTTTCGATTGTAAAGGGGAGTGACCCTATCTTGTTAAAGTTTGTCTAAGATGGCCATGTGAGACTTAGTATTTCCGTTGATTTATAAATAAGACTTTTAATAGTTTGGTGTTAAATAAGTTTCAATTTCACACTATTTTTATTATCTATGTGATGAATGGATTCTATAAGGCTTGTATAAGACCCCTTCGGGGTCGAGTACGCTGTGTTACGACTAGGGGGTGTTGTCGGGTTGTGACAGTTATTCATGAGTTGAGTAAAGCCAAGGTAAGTGTTCCTTTCAGATTCTTCTCAAGCCTATGTTATGTTTAGAATTCCAACTCTTATACTCGTACATTCAATGTATTGATGTCAGTTGGCCTACATCGTCATATGATGCAGACGTATGTAACTAGGATCAGCATTCAGCGCCTCGATGATCATGTTGAGTACTCAGAGTCAGTTGGTGAGCGTCATTGCTTTTCGGAGGGTTTTTTTCTTAATTGTTTAGCTTTCAGTTGTTAGGATGATCGTGTCCTGACATCCCTCTTTATTTTAGAGGCTTCATAGACATTTAGCAGTCAATTGTCTTTACCATATTTTTTTATATGCTAATTAAGACTTGAATTGCCATTTTGGCCAAGTTGAATATTTGACTATTAAACGTTCTAAGTATTTTATTAAACAGTTGAGTAGAGATGCATTGAATCCTTGTATTTATACTTTTAAGTCTTTCGCTGAGTAAGTAAGTCGGGTCAAGGATTTTCTTGGGACCAGAAATGGTTCTCAAGTGCCAGTCCCGCCCAGGGAGTAGGCTCGGGGTATGACACATACCAACAATGTCGGTCAATCTAAATCTCTGATACCAATTTCTTACGATCGTATTTCTTAGGTTATTATGCTACCTTCTATATCCCACTAGTAGGTAAGACTAATTCATAGCCCGGAACCAGAAGCAACAGGCTATCATGTGGAAGAGTCTGAGAAGAAAGAGTATTCAATATAAAATACATACATGAAACCATCCCCATGACCTCACATCATTTAGTAATTAAGCATCTAGTCTGAATAAGAATATAAGGATTTTACAAATACAATAGGTACAAAACTGTATTTTATCATATTGAAACTAAATTTTCGGAGACATTATCTTTAGGTGAGCTTTCAAAAATAGGAACGTAATTTGTCCGGTCGTTAGATTCGACACCTTGTATTTCTGGCATTATTTTAGCATCAAAATTTTCAAGTTCTAGCAATTCATCACATGCATTCTACCCGTTCAAGATATAATCATTTGAACTCAGTGAATATATAAAATAAAATTCATGTGGCTGAGGTATGTATGTTTTTTGAAATAATTTGTTAAAATTCGTAGAAAGTTCACTTGAATTTAACACAATGAAAAGATGTTCCTCGTTTAAGTTCATTGAAGTAGCTAGTAGGACATTTGGAGCTTGTTATTTTTGGGATTAGTATTTCTACATAAGGACCATAAGTATGAACGCTACTAGGAATGTTCAACAAAACCTCAAATTATAAATATTATAACTAGACCAGTGTGTGGACCTCTATCATAAGTAGCTAGTTATGAAATTTATGATTTGAAATTTTGTCAAACTTTCTTAATAGTTTTCATCTTTGTGGTCCTTATGCAGAAATACCGATCCCAAATATAACAAGCTCCAAATGACCAACCAACTACTTCAATGAACTTCAACAAGGAACATCATTTAATGTGTTGAATTCAAGTGACTTCTCCACAAATTTCAACGAATTATTTCAAGGAGCATATATACCTCAACTACCTGAATTTTGTTCTATAACTTCACTGAGTTCAAATGATTATTCCTTGAACAAATCAAATGATTGGTATGGATTGCTAGAATTTTACAATTTTGACGCTGAAATAATAGCAAAAATGCAAATTGTTATATCTAACAACTGTCCAAATTATGTTCCTGTTTTTGGAAGCTTGACTAAAAATTAATTCTATCTCGAATGGACTGTCAAAAGTTCTTTATTGATATTTTTAGTGATTTTATTGCATGTTGTCATTTAGGATGTTTCGAGCATCAAATTGTGTTTCAATTTGAGACACAAGCTTATTAAGTCGATAAAGACCTTTTGATAGAGTGAATTTCAAAATTATTGACACAGATCCCACATTTCTATTTTACGAGATGCTATTTTTCCAGGGAGTCTGACTCTTCAATAAAAAAAACATGGTCGTGTGCGAGTTTGACTTAATTTTGTGTCCCTATCCAACTATTGTAACTTTTTTTATCTGAACATTCGTATTGCTGTTGTGATCAATATTTTTTTACCGTGGCGATGATTGGAGGTGCTTTAAAAGTAGAAAGTTCATGTGTATCAAATTTGGAGCGCGCGTAATCGGTTTTAAGGTAGGATACAATCTACTTTATTGTTAGCCAAAAGTTACAAAGATAAAAGAGAAAAACTTTGCTCTGATCGATAGTATTGTTAATTATAATGCCGGTGACCTTTTAACAATTATTTTTCCAACGTAGATTGTTTGACTTGGATATCAAATTGATTGTGGTGGTGGTGGTGTATAGGCTCCTAAAGATAAGATATAAACGTCTCTGCACCGATCTGCAAGTCTCTATTAGGTACTTGATTTCATACAAACAATGCTGGTCAACCTATAGCACTCATACCAACTTTTCATGATCTAATTTCTGAGATCTTGATGACACCTATTATATTTCACTAACATCTAAGCCTAGCCCATAGCCCAAACCATAAGTCACGAGCTATCATGTGTAATATAATAATAACGAGTAAAAGTCATAAAATAATGAGAAGAAAGAAAATCAACATATGTGTGTATATATATATATATATATATATATATATATAACCATCTCTAAAACCTTGCATCAGTCAGTAATCGAGCATCTAGTCAAATAAGAATATAATGGGTTTTACAAATACAATATGTACATAACTGTCTTTCTTATATTAAAACTGCGCTTGTGGAGACATTATCTTTAGTTGAGCTACAAAAAATATGAACCTAAACTGGTCACTTTTTATATTTTACACCTTGTTTTTTGGCATTATTATAGCGTCAAAATTGTTAATTTCTAACAATTCATTTTATCCATTCAAGGAATAATCATTTGAACTCGATAAAGCTATCAAAGAAAACTTAGGTGATAGAGGTATGTATGCTTCTTAAAATAATTCATTGAGATTCGTAGAGAAGTCACTTGAATTCAATACATTGAAATGATGTTCCCCATCGAAGTTCATTGAAGTACTTGGTTGGACATATGAAGCATATTGATTTTGAGATCGATATTTTTGCATAGGGACCATAAAGGTGAAAAGTATTAGGAAAGTACAACAAAACCTCAAATCATAAATATCATAACTAGACCAGTGCATGGGCCTCTATCATAAGTAGCTAGTTATGACATTTATGATTTCTGGTTACGTCAAACTTTCCTAACAATTTTCATCTTTATGTTCCTTATGCAGAAATATCGATCCCAAAAACAACAAGCTCCAACTATTCAACCAGCTACTTCAATGAACTTCAATAGAGAATATCATTTTGATGTATTGAATTCAAGTGGCTTATCTACAAATTCTTACTAATTATTTCAAGGAGCATACATACCTCAACCACCTTAATTTTCTTTTATAGCTTCACCAAGTTCAAACGATTATTCGTTGAACGAATGAAATGATTGGGATGAATTGCTAGATCTTGACAATTTCAATGTTGAAATAATGCCAGAAAATCAAGGTGTCGATTCTAACAATCGGATAGATTACATTCCTATTTTTGAAAGATCAACTAAAGATAATGTCTCCACAAGGTCGGTTTCATTATAACAAAATATAGTTCTGCTATTATTGTATTTGTTAAATCTTTGTACTCTTATTTAGACTAGATGCTCGATTACTGATTAATTCCAGGTCTTAAGGGATGATTTCATGTTCATATTTATGTTGATTCATCTTTCTTCTCATTGATTTATGGATCTTGCTACTTATTGTTATCTTCTGATAGTTTGTTGCTTCTTGTTTCAGGTGCCATCATGATCTATAAAATCGGATCGTGATAAGTTGGTATTAGAGTTATGGGTTGACTGACATCATTGGTATGAGAGAAAATTCTTAGTAGAGTCCTGCGAATCGGTGTGGAGACATATACTTTCCTATCTTCAGGAAATAATAGGGCACACCACCATAATCAATTCGATTTCTAAGTCAAACAACTCATGTTGGCTAAATAATTGTCGATAGATCACCGACATTAAAATTAACAATACCATCGACCGGAGCTAAGTTTTTCCCTTCTATCTTTGGATCTTTTGGCTTGCAAGAAAGTAGATTTTATCCTACCTCGAAATCAATCATACACACTTTAAATTTGTTGTACATAAGCTTTCCATTATCGAATCACCTCTAATCACCGCCATGATAATAAAATATTGATCAAAATGTCAATACAAACGTTTAGACACAGTAATTGTAAAAATTGGAGACAGACCCAAAATTTGAATTAAGAAAATGAGACCGACATTGAAAATTTCAATATTGACTCTCTCTAAAAAGGTCCTAATCGACTTACGGAGCTTGTGTCTCAAAATAGGACACATTTCGATGCTCGAAAAAGTCCAAACTACAACATGCTATAAAATTACCAAAAACACCATTAAAGTAGTCCCCCTCCCCTCGTGATTCCCCTATCAAACCAATACGTATTCATACCAATTTCGTACAATATTCAACTTGAATCACCAAAAATAGAGGTCTAGAGCTCTTACAATCAGTTTTGAAAATGAGGAAGAAGGTTGAAAATTGGGATTTATAATTTAGCAATCTACTCTAAAATTCTATTTTTAATCGCTAAAAGTCTCCACCATCAAAATTAGATTTAATAATTTTCCAAGTCTCCGAATCGACCCTCGAAATTTGTTCAGGACTTGATGAAAATAAATCAGATATGATGCCCCACTACTTCTACATTTGAGACTCAATGGAGATGTCTAAAATTTAATTGAGAGGGTCTCGACAAAAAGAACGTCTCACAGACAAGCTTTATTTTAATCCAAATTCTATAAAAGAGCTCAAAATGAGCCTGGAAAACTTGAGGTTCGCACGAAGGATTCTTCTAGATCAAACTCGATGGCTTAGAGCTAAGAGAACCATCTAAATTTCATTGTGAGACCGTATTTTTGAAGTTTTGATTGAACTCAACCATTCGAACTTCATAAGCTCTGAAACACAAAAAGTTACAAAAAATGCAAACTAACGATTCGACGATCGAACTGTCAGTCTCAGCAAGACATAAATGACTTGAGATCGCTATAGAAATGCTCTAAACGCTAAAAAGAACAGAAAATAAGAAAATGGTCTGGGGGATCATTATATTAAAGATTCACCCTTATTATACTATGATTTTTTTTAGTAAATAAATTCAGCCAGTTAAATAATTTAATGTCAAAGATATAACTAACACTTGTAACTCACTTATAATAACTCTCTTATATTTTTCTCCTCGCCTAACATATAAATATTTTGATCAAATAATATGTAGCAGGAAGCTATAGAAATGCTCTAAAATATAGATCCAACATTAAAAGAACGAAAAAAAATAAAAGTGTGAAAAAACTAAAAAAAATTACTAAAAGAAAGATAACACGCTTACTTGAAGTTGAAGTAGTAAGCAGGAATCAGGAAGCAGAAAGAATTGAATAGAAGTAGATGATTTTATCAACAATAAAGAAGGAGATCCTTTTGTGCAATTGCAAAAAAAATAAACTTAATCTACCTAATGAAATCATGTTTCCAATAATTAACTCTTTCCAACTTGAAAATTCACTCTTCTTTATAGGTTTCAATCCACCATTTTTCAGCCATAATTGATGTTTTATCAACACATTCAATTGTCGGTACTTTGTTCATTGTAAATAATCTTTAAGTCAGGGGCAAAACTACATGATTTAAAGAGAATTTTGATTCAAGTTCTCCTAAATATAAAAATGTCATCGCCTCTTTAATTTAACAAGCATATAGGAAGGTCATTTAAATACTAACAATTCTTTATGTAAAAGAAAACAAAAGTTCAATAAATGTCGGACACATAAAAATGTAAATATCCACACAAAAAATAATTGAATCCATGTTAATAAAATAAAATTCATCTGAGATAACATGAAGAAAGTGGAAGATTGTTTTACCTGCAAATCTAAAACATTAAAATTTTAATAATCAGCATAACATTCCACCCTAGATCTTAATAATTGATCACCATCAATTTAAAATTCTTCCTGTATTAAGTTATTTATATCGATAAGTGCACAACATAATATATTATTATCTCGAGTATTAAATTATCAGGATATGATATATAGTACCACAAGTTTGCACCAAATTAGATGAATCGTTATCATTTTCCCTGTTAATGATTGATAAGAAAATATGACAATTGATTCTAATAGTACTGAAATATAATGGTAGAACTAAAAAAGCGCATAGAATAAAAATACATGAAGATTCTAATATCTTTAAACTAATACCAAAGATCAAAAATAATTTACCAACGTACTCATTATTCGTGTTAGTCAATGTTAATTCTTTTTAAAAAGTGATGTGTACACTTCAAGGTAGATAGGTAATTCAATTATTATTAGTTTTTCCTAGCTTCATTTTTTTTTGTTTTATCTCCATTAAGTTTCAATAGAGTTGGATTATCAAGTCATTTAATTATGATCGCATGAAATAGAAAATATAAGTAAACAAAGAAGTTTTAAAGCTCTTTAAAGGCTTAATAGAATACTAATCATCCAAAAAAAGTAATTAATTGTGAAAGTAAAATATAACTTTTAAAGGTCATTGTCATAAAAAGATTTTGTCACAAGAGATTTTACATTCAAAAACTACAACAAATGCTCTGTAACAAAATACGTAATTTGATCATGGATAAAATCAAATATGAGCGACTACATTGCTATACTAAGGGGAAAATATAGCAAACTCTAACAGTCCAATTAGAGAATATGAAACATAGTTACAGAGTGCAATTTATTTTTTGACATTTAGATCGTAGATCAGAAACAATGAACTTACCATCTAAGAAATGGAGAAATTGGGTAGATTTTTTTCCCTTAAGTTTGCAATTCTATCCTTTCTCCTTAGAGTAACTGCAAAGATATATATATGAAAAATTAATAAATTAAAAAACATTCACATCAACAATCAAGCATAAGGAACACTAAATTTCAATAATCAAAAAAATTTAAAAATAAAAATGAAATACAAGTAGATAAATAAAAAATCATATAGGAGAAGGAGAAAAAGAACCAAAAGAAACTACATGCAGTCAACTCTAAATTTAGTGCATGCAACATTACTACAACACAAAGGTCAAATGATCAACAAAATTGAATAAAAACACAAATCAATCGAATCAAAAATTGATGTAATAAAACCTAAAATTAAATTAAAAAATAAAATCAAAGATACCGGTTGTTGGATACCACTGAAATTCTCGCGGCGGAACTTATGAAAACAGTAGAAAAAACCTAAAACATGAATGGAGAAGGTGGAAGAAAGATAATTTAATTTAAGGCCCGTGAACTAGCCCAATATAATTGATTATAAACTGTTATTTAACAAATTTAATATTAGCCTTAATAAATTCTCTAGCATAAATAAAGTATTAAAATAACCATAAAAAAATATAGTGCACTGAATGTGCTATTTTTTTCTTAAGCTGACTTCAATATAAAAATTGAATACTGAATAAAAAATGTATTAAACTAAATTTACACAAAAAAAATTCAAGTAATATTGTTATTAACATTGGCAGATTCATTTTTTTAAGTTGTAAAGCATTCAAGTCTAATATTTCATCTAATATTTTTACTATTTTTTACGATAATAACATAGATTTATTAGGACTAGAAGTTAGTTTTCTTATTAGATTGAATTATATCTTATATAATGCCACGATTCGACTCTACACCCTGGACGTGAATGGCATCGAGAACCATTGTTGGTCCCCAAATGAACCCTCATCCTGGCTTACTGCAAACAGAGGACTAACTCAAGTATACATAAGCTTAAAAATGAATTAAGTTCATTAAACTCGAATACTCAACTTCAAAAAGTAAATATGAACAATACTAACGAGAATACATATATTTTATAAAACAACTCAAAGAAAGTAAATACTGAAAGACACTTCGACTCTGTCTACCTATGAAGTTTCTACTATTACAGAATGATATCGGGAAAAGATCCATGACATCTCAAAACTACTAATTGTAAGGTAAGTGAAGTCCTCCGGAATATAAGAAGGTTAACCAAAGCTGGCTGGAATGTCAAATGACCTCAACGAAATGTCTGTTGATGATCCTGAATACCTATATTTGCATCATAAAATGATGCAAGTCGAATGATATCAGTACATTGAATGTACGAGTATGTGATAAGATTAGAGTAAATAATTAGACTTCCAGTTTTGATTATTTCAGACAGAGGTGCGCAATTTACTGCACAGTTTTAGAACTCATTCCAAAAAAGGTTTGGGTTCAAAGGTGAACTTAAGTACTGCTTTTCATCCTCAAATAGATGGTCAAGCAGAGCACACTATTCAGACTCTAGAGGATATGTTGAGGGCATGTGTGATTGATTTCAAATAATTGGTATGATCACCTACCTCTCATTGAGTTTGCTTATAACAACAGTTACCATTCTAGCATTCAAATGGCTCCATATGAAGCTCTTTATGGGAGAAGATACAGATCTCCTATTGGATGATTTGAAGTTGGTGAAGCTTGGTTGATAGGACCAAACTTAGTTCATCAAGATATGGAGAAGGTGAGGGTTATTCAATAAAGGCTGAAAACAGTCCAGAGTCGTCAGAAATCCTACACAGATGTTAGGAGAAGGGACTTAGAGTTTGAAGTAGATGATTGGGTTTACTTGAAAGTTCCACCCATGAAGGGTGTTATGAGATTTGGCAATAAGGGGAAGCTTAGTCCCCGGTACATTGGTCCTTACATTATATCCAACAGCATTGGCAAGGTAGCTTATAAGTTAGAGCTACATCAAGAGTTAGCAGCGGCTCATTCGGTATTTCACATCTTCATGTTGGAGAAGTGCATGGGCGATCCTTCACTTATCATACCTACTGAAGATATTGGTATCAAGGATAGCTTATCATATTAGAATATTTTTATTTAGATTTTAGATCACCAAGTTCGCAAGTTGAGAACTAAGGAAGTAGCATCAGTCAACGTTCTTTGGAGAAATCAGTTTATTGAGGAAGCTACTTGGGAAGCTGAGGAAAATATGAAGAAGAGATACCCAAATCTCTTCGAATCCGGAGAAGTTCCAAATTAAGGTACTAATCCATTTCTTGGCATTTATTTTGAGTTGGCATGTTGTATTTATAGTTTGCTTGTAGGTTGTTTGAACTAAATGTTAGATGTTAAGCCCTTAACCTGCTAAGATTAATCCCATTCGAGGACAAATGTTCCCAATGGGGAGATATTGTAACACCCCGCTACTAGAAAGACTTGGAATTAGAAAGAAACCATTTTTGGAAATAATCAAATTTGGAAAGTTTGACAAAGTTATGTTAAGTATGAGTTTTGGGTCAACTTCAAATGACCATAACTCCTAGCTCAGGATGAGTTAAGTATTCTACAAGGTACCGTAGCAAATACCTTTGAATTATCTTACCAACACCGCCAAGTTTACGTGATTTCGAGTTTGTATGAGGGAGATATGTCCATTTAAAGTTAGGATGCCTAGATAAGGAAAGTCAAAACCAGATTTTAGTAGGGTATTATGGTCTTTTCACTACCCAATTATTTAATTTCATTTTTGGTAATTAAGTTGGGTTCTAAACTGATTGGATTCAGTTTACGCTATTTGAAATAAGTTAGAGTTTTGAGAGAAGAGAAAAGAAGAGGAGAGAAAAAAAACAAGGAATCGCTAAGTTCTTGAAGAATTGCTTGATGATTTCGTCAAGGGGTGATCCCTACGAGGTATGTGAGATCACATAGTGTTGGGTTAGTTCACCCACGTGCCAATCATGAATTATTTCAGCGTATTGTCGTTTCTTGAATTTAGAAAAATTGAGTTCTTGATGGATTTGTTTGAAATTTCTTTTGGGTTCTTGATTGTTGAAGTTGTTGAGTATTTCTTGATTTAAATTCATGAAATTAGATTTGTTTAGAGTAGGTTCTTGCATATTTTGGTTATGTAGTTGAATCTAAGTGTTTGGGGAAAGAACCAATTGAATCTTGAGGGTTTAGAGTTGAAAAATGACCAAGGAAATTCATCAAAAATATGGGAATAGGTCTGGGGAGCCGCGCCACTCAAAGCGCCCCAAGACAGAGTCTGAAGTTAGGGCCATGCGGCGCCGCGCCAGCCAGTGCGCCCCAACCCAAACTCTAAAGTTTTGCTTCTGGTGCCCCACGCCACTCAGAGCGCCAGGGACGTCAGATCTTCTACCCTTTTCCACTTCTTTCCGTACTAGTTCCCTTGAAATGTACCTATGTTTTCTAGTTGATATCAACACTCTAAGGTACATCTAAACAACATGAAATCATCCATCACATCAGATCATGAACCTTGAATCCATAATTCAATTCTAGGAAAGTTAAGAGTCAAGTCAAGAGAAGTTAAGAGTCAAGTCAAGAGAAGTTCTTAGAGTTTTTCAAAGGTCTTTTACAAATGTTTTAACTTTGTTTTAAGACTTGAGTTTTGAGTTGAGTAAAGAGTAAAGAGTAAATATTGAAGTTCATTTCTTCAAAAGAGTATATCGGGACTATGTATTCCCAAAGAGTTAATGTTTTAACATTTAAACAAGAAAGGAAACTGATATTTCCGAAGATCCCTTGAGCTAGTTTTCAGTAAAGAGTAAATGCTTTCACAATTAAGCAAGAGAGGAAACTTTAATTTCCAAGAGAGTCTTTGAGCTAAGTTTTGAGCAATTATCTCAAATCAGAGAGTTATGCTTTCAAACATATTGAGCTAGTATATTTTGGGAGTAGTATTGAGCACCAATATGGGGGAGAGTTCAGACAACTCCCATCCCCAATAAACCATGTAACCACCATGGGTAGAAGAGGGTCATACTTTTTAGATGATTCCTTAGTGCTTTTTATAATAGACTAGTGGATCCACTTAGTAGTCGGGTTCTATACCCCTGACAAGGTATTAGGATAACCCTGGCAGCGTGAGGCAAGACGAAGTATCATCATAATAGCTCTTAAGTGATGGTTGTCGGTTAGAGAAACTCTCACAGAAGTATTTTGTATTTTTATATACACAGATTATTTGTATTTTCATACACAAACAGAGTTTATATTGTATCTTTGCATATATACAGAGTTACTATTGTATTTCTAAATACACAAAGTTGTCCCCCATGTTTTAAAAGCTTTTCTTTATATTGCACTTATTTATACTGCTTTATATTAAAATGAGTTAAGTTGAGTTGAGCCTAGGTATGTTCTTTTAGTCCTTTCATGCTTTTGTCTTGTTTTAGAATTCCCCTCCCATGCTCATACATTCAATGTACTGATGTCATTTGGCCTGCATTATTTTAGGATGCAGATACAGGTAACCAGGATCAGCACCCAGTCCTTCGTTGATTCTAGTTGAGATTCAGAGTTGTTGGTGAGCCTCTTTGCTTTTCGGAGGATCCATTTATTGCTTTCAGTATTCTAGTTCATTAGGATGTCGTGGGTCTTGTCCCGACATCCATCTCAGTTGTTTATAGGCTTCATAGACAGTTAGTGATGTTAGTTCTTGAGTCTTTTTATTTTCTATTTTGATGGTTGAGACTTGAGTTGCCACTTTAGCCAATGAATGTTATTTTAATACATTCTAAGTTTTCTATTGAGCAGTTCAGTTTACTTTCTAAAGTATTGTTATCATGAGTAAGTCTTCTGCTAAGAGTTAGGCCATGCCAAGGGTTCGCTTAGGGCCAGCAATGGTTCTCGAGTGCCAGTACCTCCCAGGGTGTAAGCTAGGGCGTGACACAAACTTTCCTAATAGTTTTCATGTTTGTGGTCCTTATGCAGAAATACTGATCCTAAATATAACAAGCTTCAAATTTCCAACCATCTACTTCAATGATCTTCAACGAGAAACATCATTTCAATATGTTGAATTTAAGTGACTTTTCTACGAATTTCAATGAACTATTTCGAGGAGCATACACACCTCTATCAACTGAATTTTCTTTTACACTTTTATAGAGTTCAATTGATTATTTCTTGAATAGATCAAATGAATGAGATAAATTGCTTGAACTTATTATGACGTTGAAATAATGTCAGAAACGAAAGGTTTCAAATCTAACAACTATCCAGATTATGTTTATAGTTTTGCAAGCTCAACTAAAGATTATGTCAGTCTGAATGGGCTGCCCAATGTTCTTTAATGGTATTTTTAGTGATTTAATTGTGTATTGTTGTTTGGGCTATTTAGAGCATCGAATTATTTTTCATTTTGGGACACAAGCTAAGTAAGTCGATTATGACCTTTTGAGCCAATTTTGAAATTCTCGACACAAATTTCACATTTCTGTGTTGACTCAATTTTGAGTTTGTCTCCAACTATTGCAATTTTGTTGTCTAAATATTCGTGTTGACGTTGTGATCATATTTGTTAGTGTGGAGGTGATCGAAGGTGCTTCAGAAGTGGAAAACTCTCACGTAGCGAATTTGGAGCACGTTTGATCAGCTTTGAGGTAGGACACAGTCTACTTTCTTGTTAGCCAAAAGTTACAAAGATAGAAGGGAAAAACATGGCTACAATCGATGGTATTGTTAATTATAATGTTCGTGATCTTTCAACAATCATTTAGCCAACATAGGTTGTTTAACTTAAATATCAAATCAATTGTGGTGGTGATAACCTATAGCCTTCTAAAGGTAGTATACAAACATCAACACACCGATCTGCCAAACTCTATTAGATATTTTCTCTCATCCAAACAATATCGATCAATCTAGAGCTCTGATACCAACTTGACACTATTCAATTTCTTAGGTCATAATGCACTTATTATATTCCACCAATAGGTAAGTCTAACTCATAGCCCAGAACCAAAAGTAATGGGCTATCATGTGAAAGATAAAAATAATGACCAAGAGTCATAAAATAATGGGAAAAAAAGAGGAATAAACATAATATATATATATATATATAAAAAACATCCCAAGACCTGACACCAGTCAATAATTGAGCATCTATTCTAAATAAGATTACAATGAGTTTTACAAATATAATACGTACAAGCCTGTCTTTTCTTATATTGAAACTAACCTTGTGGAGATATTATCTTTAGTTGAACTTCCAAAATAGAAATGTAATATGGTCAGTTGTTAGATTTTACACCTTGATTTTCTGCATTATTTTAGCGTCAAAATTGTCAAGTTCTAACAATTCATTTCATCCATTCAAGAAATAATCATTTGAACTCAGTGAATCTATCAAAGAAAAGTTAGATGATTGAGGTATGTATGCTTCTTGAAATAATTCGTCAAAATTCGTAGAGAAATCACTTGAATTCAACACATTGAAATGATGTTTCCCGTCGAAATTCATTGAAGTAGTTGGTTAAAAATTTGAAAGTTGTTGATTTTGGGATCGGTATTTTGCATAGGGACCATTAAGATAAAAATTATTAGGAAAGTTTGAAAACTCTCAAATCATAAACGTCATAACTAGACAAGCGTGTGGGCCTCATTGTTAGATTTTACACCTTTATGACATTTATGATTTGAGATTTTATCAAATTTTTCTAATAATTTTCATCTTTATGGTCCTTATGTAGAAATACCAATCCCAAAAACAACAAATTCCAAATGTCCAACCAGCTACTTCAATTAACTTCAATGTGGAACATCATTTCAATATGTAGAATTCAAGTGACTTTCTATAAATTTCAGTGAATTATTTCAAGTATCATACATACCTCAACCACCTGAATTTTCTTTTATAACTTTATCGAGTTTAAATTATTATTCTTTGAACGAAGAAATGAGTGGGATGAATTGTTAGAACTTAATAATTTAGACGTTGAAATAATATCAGAAAAACAAAGTCTCAAATCTAACAATTGGTTAGATTATGTTCCTATGTTTGAAAGCTCAACTAAATATAATTTCTACCCCGAAGGGGCTGCCTATGATTTTTTATAGTGATGTTTTTGGTATTTTCTTAAATGTTATCTTTTGGACTATTCTAAACATTAAATTATGTCTAATTTTGGGACACAAGCTCAGGTAAGTCGATTAGGGCCTTTTAACGGAGTGAATATCGAGATTTTGAATATGGGTCCCATATTTTTGTTTTCACTCAATTTTGGATACGCCTTCAATTATTACAATTTTGGTGTCTAAACATTCATATTGACATTGTGATCAATATCTTTTAAAGTGGCGATGATTAAATATTCTTTAGAAGTGAAAATTTCTTGTGTTGCAGATTTGAAGCGCGCGTGATTAGCTTTGAGGTAGGCTATGATCTACTTTCTTGTTAATCAAAATTTATAAAGATAAAAGGAAAAAGTTTGACTCTAATCGATGGTATTATTAATTAAAAAGTTGGTGATCTTTCGACAATTATTCTACTAGCATGAGTTGTTTGACTTATAAATTAAATCAATTTTGGTGGTGATGCCCTAAAATCTCTTGAATATAGGATACAGATATCTCTACACCGATCCATAGGAGTCTATTAGGCACTTGCTCTCATACTAACAATGTCGGTCAATATAAAGCTCTGATACCAATATTTTACGATCGAATTTCTTAGATTATTATGCTACCTTCTATATCCCACCAGTAGGTAAGACTAATTCATAGCCCGGAACAAAAAGCAACGGGCTATCATGTGGAAGATAACAATAAGGAGGAAGAGTCATAAAGTAATGAAAAGAAAGAGTATTCAATATAAATACATACATGAAATCATCCCACGACCTCACATCAGTTAGTAATTGAGCATCCAGTCTCAATAAGAATATAAGGATTTTATAAATACAATAGGTACAAAATTGTCTTCTATCATATTGAAACTAACCTTCCAGAGACATTATTTTTAGGTGAGCTTTCACGTCTCCATGTTGAAGAAGTGCATGGACGATCCTTCATTTATCATACCAACTGAAGATATTGAAATCAAGGATAGCTTATCTTATAAGGAGATTCATGCTCAGATTCTAGATCGCCAAGTTCGCAAGTTGAGAACAAAAGAGGTAGCATCAGTCAAAGTCCTTTGGAGGAACCAATTTGTTGAAGAAGCTACTTGGAAAGCTGAGGAGGATATGAAGAAGAGATATCAACATCTCTTCGAATCTGGAGAAGTTCCGATTTAAGGTACTAATCCTTTATTAGTATTTCTTTATAAGTTGGCATGTTGTTTTTCATTTGCTTGTGGGTGCTTGAACTGAATGTTCCATGTTACACCCTTATCCTACTAAGAGTAATCTCATTCGAGGAAGAATGTTTCCAAGGGAGAGATATTGTAACATCTCGCAATTTGAAATAACTAGGAAGAAGCTAATAATTGGAAATAGTCATTCTTGGAAAGAATGAAAATCTGGAAATTTGTTGAGTGTGTTACGTTGAGTTTTTGGTCAACTTCATACGGAAATAACTTCCAACTCAGGATGATTTAGAGGTACTTCCAGATATGGTAGGAAATATCTTGGAATTATCTTTCCAACGCCGCTGAGTTTGCCCGATTCCGAGTTCGTATGAGTGAGTTATGCCCTTTGGAAGTTGGGATGTTGGAATAAGGAAAGTCCAATCCGGATTTTGAAAGGGTAGTTTAGTGTTTTCCTTGCCCAATTATTTTATTTTGTTTTTCGTAATTAAGTTAGGGTCTAATCAAAATTAGATCAGTTTACGCTTTTACCAAAACATGTTAGAGCTTGGAGAAAGGAGAAAAGAAGAGGAGAAAGGAGAAGAGAAGTAAGGTTCGTCAAGTGTGTCGAGTTCAGCTTGTGAATTTCGTTGGGGGTGATCCCTACAAGGTATGTAAGATCACATAGCGTTGGGTTAGTTCACCCACGCGCCAATCACGATTCAATTGCAGTGAAGTTATTAAATTTGAAAGTAAATCCTTGAGTTCTTGATGAAATTCGTTGAATTCTTGTGGGTTGTGTTAATTGGAGTTTTCTTGAGATTGATTCATGTTATTAGTTATGTTTTTCGAGTAGAATCTGATATATATTAAGGGTATTGATGATCCTAAGTGTTTGGGGAAAGAACCAATCGAGTTAAGAGGGTTTAGAGTTGAAAAACGAAAGAGGAAATTCATAAAAATATGGGTAAGGGGTTGAGGCGCCGCGCCTCTCAGCGCCCCTCAAAATAGTCTCTGAAGTTTAGGTCTTGGGGCACCGCGCCAGCCAGAGCACCCCACCCAGCTCTCTTAAGTTTCAAGGTTGGCGCCCCACACCTCTCAGCGCGCCAGGGACGCCAGTTCTTCCTATTCCTCCCCCACCTTTTCGTACTAGTTCCTTAGCAATATACCTATGTTTTCTAGTTGATTCCAACACTCTAAGGTACATTTAAACATCATGAAATCATCCATAAACATGAGATCATGAACCTTGAATCCATAATCCAATTCAAGGAAAGTTGAGATCAAAGTCAAGAGAAGTTCTTAGAGTTTTCCAAAAGTCTTTTCCAAATGTTTTGACTTTGTTTTAAGACTTGAAGTTCAAGTTGAGAAAGATTAAAGAGTAAAGTTTGAAGTTCATTTCTTCAAAAGTATATGGGGACTATGTATTCCCAAAGGGTTTAATATGTTTTCACATTTAAACAAGAAAGGAAACCTCGATATCCAAAGAGCTTTCGGGCTAGTTTTCAGGAAAGAGTAATCGCTTTCTAAATGAAGCAAGAGAGGAAACTTTGATTTCCAAGATAGCCTTTGAGCTAAGTTTTGAGCACTAATCTCAAATCACAGAAAGAAGTATGTTTTAAACATAAGAGCTAATATCATATTTTGGGGAGTAGTATTGAGCACCGATATGGGAGAGAGTTCAGACAACTCACAGCCCCTATAAACCATGTAGCCATCGTGGGTAGAAAAGGATCATACTTTTTAGATGATTCCTTTAGTGATTTTTAGCATAGACTAGTGGATCCACTTAGTAGTTCAAGTTCTATACCCCCGGCAAGGTATAGGACGGCCCTGGCAGCGTAAGGTAAAATGTTGTATCATCACAATAACTCTTACATGATGGTTGTCGGTTAGAGAAACTCTCACAGAAGTAATTGTATTTTAAATACACAGTTTACTTGTATTTTTACATACATCTCAGAGTTATATGTATATTTGCATACACACAGGGTTAACATCATGTTTTAAACAACTTTTCTTTATATTGCACTTGTTTTAAACTGCTTTATATTGAAATGAGTTCAGTTATGTTGAGTTGAGTTGAGCCAGGTAAGTTCTTCAGATTCTTTTCTAGACTATGTTGCGTTTAGCATTCCAACTCGCATACTCGTACATTCAATGTACTGATGTCAGTTGGCTTGCATCTTATTATGATGTAGACACAGGTCACTAGGATCGAAATCTAGCGCATCGTTGATCCAGTGAGCACTCCAGAGTCATTTGGTGAGCCTCCTTGCATTCCGTAGGACTTTTTTTTATTACTATCAGTTCTTTTTCAGTATTTCATTTGTTAGGATGATCGGGGGTCCTATCCCGACATCCATCTCAGTTATTTTAGAGGCTTCATAGACAGTCAGATGTTAGTTATTTAGTCTTTTCATTGTCATTATATTATGTTGGGACTTAAGTTTGCCTTAATGGTCAGTTGAATGTTTTCTTTATAACATTCCAGTTTATTTCATAGATGTATCTGTGTTGAGTTAAGTCTTCCGCTGAGTAAGTAAGCCAGGTCGAGGGTTCACTTGGGGCCAGTAATGGTTCTCGAGTGTCATTCACGTCTGGGGTGTAGGCTCGGGGAGTGATATCTAGGTAGTATTTCCACATTGTTTAGTTGTTAGATCTTTTGTTGAAGTTTATGGGAACTTTAGTTTATAGCTATTATTTCTACTTTCTTATACTTAAATGCCTTAGTCTTTTTTTTTTAGTTGCTTAATTTGGGTTGTAGTAGTGGTTCTCCCACCGGAGTGTTAGTGTGGGTGTCAATCACGATGGTCTAGGTTATGACAAAAATGATACAGGTCGAATGATATCAGTACATTGAATGTATGAGTATGTGACAAGGTTAGAGTAAATAATTATCTGGCTTGAATGACTTAAAGCAATAAACTAACAAGGTAGGAAGAAATACTCACCTCAACTCAACTCAATACAAAGCAGCCATGATAGAAGCAATATTTAAAACATTATAAATAGGAGATAACACTCAATATTGTATTAAAATACACTTTACTCTTATTTGGGAGATTCTCTAACCGACAACCATCACTATGAGCTACATGATAATGCAATGTCTCGCCCACGCTGTCAAAACTGTCATATACCTTGTCGGGGTGTAGAACACCTTAACTAAATAGATCCACTAAGCTCTGTCTATGTTGGCATACATAGTTTATGAGGAATGTGAGTTGTCTGAACACATCCCTATATCGGTGGTTAGTACTACTCCTAATAATATATACTCATGCTCAATGTTTAAAAACATATTCTTCCTCTGGTTTGAGATAATTATTCATACTATCCTCTTAAAAGAGGTAACTGTTGTTGAAATATGTTTGAATTGATAACTCATTTAGAAATCAAAGTTTCTCATTTATCAATGTAAAAATTGATACCTTTGGAATAATTAGTTCCTTTATACTCTTACTCAATTCATACATGAAAACTCTTTCTCAAAAATATATCAAAATCATATTGTAATATGATCATTGATGACTCTGGAAGTCATACTACATAAGCATTGATGGCATATCTAGATACTATACTGCTTAAACAATGATGGCACACTCGATTGTCATATTAATCATGTTTTAGAAACTTTTTTTCTAAAAACTCATTTTTACTTCCTCAAAAAACTCAGTTTAAAACTCAAGTATTGGCTTTAAAAAGCTTCTCAAGATTTATAACTCAATTCATAGGGTTCATGCAGAATTATAGGCATGAACGACTCAACTCAAGGATCTTAATACATTATGAAAACTCAAAACTCAAGGACTCAAGGACTCATAAGTCAGAACTCAATGATACTACTCCTCTTAAGAATACTCAATTCATAAAGTTCATGCGGAATTATGAACATGAACAACTCAACTCAAGGATCTCAATGACAATATAGAACTCATGAGTACAACTCTTCTCATTCTCATACATACTTTCTCAAGACTTATTTCAAAACTATAATTGATTTCAAAAGAATTCACAAATTTGGCTCAAAGGACCCTGTTGAACTTTCCTCTTAATCTCTCTTTAATTTGAAATGTAATTTAAGGGATATGATTTGTATATGTAGGATCTTTGAATGATTAATTAAGACTTTAAGAGTTAATATCAGGAAAAGAACAAAGATACGATTTAAAGGAACACATACAGAAAGATGAACGGAGAATAAAAAGGGTTGACGACTCTGGCATATCGGTGGCGCATCGCGCCAGCCCCATAAGTACTAAGACTACTTTAGGGCGCACTGATGGCACAGAAAACCAGCCCTCCTGGAGTTACGAGGCCGCATTGCCCCATCCCTTCTAGCGATATGGGTGTGCATTTGCCCTAGCCCTCATGGAGCTATGAGGTGCATTGCCCCAACCCGGACCCAAAAATCTGACGAATTTTGTTGTTAAATTTTGGGTCCTAACTCATCTAGAATCGATTGGTTTATTCTACACTCTCTTTGATTCATAAGCCCAACACAAATTCTTTGAAATCTCACTCAAATTCTATCAAGAAACACTACTCATTCGCAAGACCCTCACCTCAAGAACTCAAAACCCCAATTGACACGGAATGGGGCTAAAACTCAAGAACTACTCAAGAATCTTTACATGAACGATTTCATGAATGAATTTATGGAAGAACTACATGTTTGGTGTGAGTATTAAGAAGTCCATCACTATGGGAAACCTCACATACTTGGAAAGAACGATTGTTCTTGGCGAATTTCCTCAACTCTTGAATGAACGCTTTAAAACCCTCTTTTCCTCTTCTTGAAACTTCGCTCTAAAAATCCTAAGTGTTTAGACTGTGGATGAGTATTTTAGAATCTGATTAAATCATTAATTGGGTCAGGAAAAACGTGTTTAGAGAAGTGGGGAAAAGGAAATGACCAAAATACCCTTTCCTAAAACGAATGGGAAGCCTTAAATGGAGAGGCTTCACTCAAACCGGCATAACTTCTTACTCGTAGCTCGAAATTTAGCAAAATTGGTGGAGTTGTAAAGAGGACTCAAAGACCTTCGATTTTAAAGTTTATGGTCCACCTGATTCTTTATGTGCTAAGAGATATGGTCATTTGAAATTAACCCAAGTAATATCTCATAGTGAACATCCATCGAAAAGAAAGTTTTCAACTAAACATTATGCTAGGGAATTATAGTGGCCTTAACATCTAAGAAAATTTAGAATCACTCAGTATAAGCCTTATTCACCATAAAGAATGACTCGAGTCTTAACTTAGAAATTTAGAATTACTCGGTATAAGTCTTATTCACCATAAAGAATGACTCGAGTCTTAAGTTAGAAATTTTTGGGATGTTACAATATCTCCCCTGTAGAATCATTCATCCTTGAATGATGGTTGGACTGGGAATGGGAAGGCGTTACTCTTACTATATTCAAGCCTAACTCAAAATCACAAAGTACTGAACATAGGGTGATTATTCTGATCTAAATCACAAGATTTGGGTTTAATACCTCTGTAGGAAATTCCATCCCAAGAATGCAAGTCCTTACCGCTACATTCAGCTAACGTCAAATTTTAATCAAGAACCACCTAATGCATATGCATTCACCTACATGCTAACAACATCGCATTCAAGCTTAGAACCTTAACCACTCCATAGACTCCTACTAAACCACTTTTTAAGAATTTCTCATCCTCTTATCATCTCTACCAACTGAACTTTCATGCATTATTACCAGGAGCTGACTTATTACTCATCATAAAACCTTACCTCCCTTTTCCTCCATATTCATAACCTTAGATGGAATAAACACACCAGCACTATCACAACAAGAAATAGCAATCCTCTTCTCTATCATTACATAACTACTATCAACAACACCACTCTCAAAACTAAAAAGGATTACTGAATGAACTTTAGGGCGAAAGATCATAACCACGATTCAGTCGAGATGTCTAATGTAAGAATATGCATGGCATAACATTATGTCGTTAGCCATTGAGAGTAAGTCAGGAATTTGCGAGACTAAACATACTCTGAGATATGAATGCTTATATGAATAGGTTCATATCATGAGACTGATATCCATAACTTTATGGAGTAAGATTGAGATCAATGGGCTAAATTATTTGCCCCTCATTCCGGAAACTAAGCATAGATGTGAATCTCTCTGAAGTGTATGAGCATAGGTCATAGACACAATTCTGATATTAGAAATGTAACATCTCGTTATTTAAAAGAACTAGAAATAGCTAGAATTAGAAAGAGTTCTTTTAGGAAAGAATGAAAATTTGGAAAAGTGGTTAAGTTATGTTAAGTATGGTTTTTGGTCAACTTCAAATGACCATAACTCCTAGATCAAGATGAGTTATGTGTGCTTCCAAGTATCATACGAAATATCTTGGAATAATATATCCAACGCCGCCGAGTTTGCGTAATTCCAAGTTCGTATGAGTGATATATTCCCATTTGAAGTTTGGTTATTTAATTAAGGAAAGTCTAAATCGGATTTTGGAAGGGTATTTTAGTCTTTTCCTTTCCCAATTATTTTAATTAGTTTTAGGAGTTTATTTGGGGTCTAATCAAAATTAGATCATTTTAGAAAAATTGGAAATTAACGCTAGGGCTTGAAGAAAAGAGAAAAGAGGAGAGAGGAGAAGAAAGTTCAAGATTCGTCGATTTTTTGGAGAATTGCGCGTGGATTTCATAAAAGAGTGATCCCTACGAGGTATGTGAGATCACATAGCATTGGTTTAATTCACCCACGCTCCAATCATGATTCGATTCAGCGAAGTTATATTGATTTGAAAGCAAGTCCTATGAGTTCTTGATGAAATTTCGTTTGAATTCTTGTGAGTTGAGTGTTGTTGAAGTTTCTTGAGTTTGATTCATGTTTTTGGGTGTGATTTCGAGTTGAATCTTGTATATATTAAGCGTATAATCGATTCTAAGTGTTTGGGGAAAGAACTAAGTTGAAATAGGGGGTTTAGAATTGGAAAATGAACAAAAAAAGTCAGAGTGCACCTGGAAGGGGCCTGGGGCGCCGCCCCTCTCAGAGCCCCAAGGAGGGGACTCTGAAGTTGGGCTCTGGGAGCCGCGCCAGCCAGTGTGCCCCAACCCAATCCTCTGAAGTTTTTGGTCTGGCTCCCCGCGCCTCTTAGAGCGCCAGGAACACCAGTTCTTCCCATTTATCCTCCTTCTTTCCGTACTAGTTCCTTAGCAACGTACATATGTTTCCTAGTTGATTCCAACACTCTAAGGTACGTCTAAACATCATGAAATCATACATAAAATAATGAATCTTGAATCCATAATTCAATTAAAAGAAAGTCAAGAGTCAAGTCAAGAAGTTAAGAATCAAGTTAAGAAAAGTTCATAAAGTTTTTCAAAAATCTTTTACAAATATTTGAACTTTGTTTTAAGACTTAAGCCTTGAGTTATTTAAGGATAAGAGTAAAATTTCATTTCTTCAAATATTATACTAAGTATTCCCAAGAGTTTACAACGTTTTCACATTTGAACAAGAAAGGAAAACACTAATTTCCAAGAAAGCTATTAAGGTAAGTTTTGAGTAATTATCTCAAGAAAAAGAAAGAGTTTTGTTTTAAAAACATAAGAGTTAAGTACATTTTGGGAGTAGTATTGAGCATCGATATGGGGACGCGAGTTCATAATAACTCAAGTCTTCATAAACCATGTAGCCATCATGGGTCGTAAAGGATCATACTTTTTAGATGACTCCTTAGTTCTTTTAAGCATAGACTACTGGATCTACTTAGTTAAGGTGTCCTATATGATGGAAAAGTATAAGACAGTTCTGGCAGTGTGGGCAAGATAATGTATCACCACTTAGACTCATAGTGATGGTTGTCGGTTAGAGAAACTCCCACATAAATTATATTACTTTATTATATGAGTAAGTTGAGTTTATTAATGCATTTCTTTAACAAATTGAGTTGTTTTTTACCGTCTAAATGCTTTTTATAAACTGCATCTTCATTGTTGTTTTACTTCGCATTTGAGTTGAGTTATTCAGTTATTGAGTAAAGCCAAGGTAAGTGCTCTTTTCAAATATCTTTCAAGTTTACGTCATGTTTTAGTATTCCCCTCGCATACTCGTACATTCAATGTACTGATGCCATTTGGCCTGCATCTTTTAATGATGCAGACACAGGTGATCAGGATCAGCATCTAGCGCCTCGTTGATCTAGTTGAGCACTTAGAGTGTTTTGGTGAGCTTCCTTGCTTTCCGAAGGGCTCCTTTTTACATTGCTTTTTAGTATTTCAGTTGTTAGGATGATCATGAGTCTTGTCCAGACATACCTTCTTATTTTAGAGGCTTCATAGACAGTTAGTAGTTCAGTTATCTTTACATTGTTATTTCTGATGTTGAGACTTGAGTTGCCACTTTGGCCAAGTTGAATGTTTGACTTTTAAATGTTCAAAGTTATTCTATTAAACAGTTAAGTAGAGATGCATTTGATCACTGTAATAATGCTTAGAGTCTTCCGCTGAGAGTCTGACCAGGCCAAGGGTTCGCTTGAGGCTAGCAATGGTTCTTGATGGTCAGTTTCGCCCAGGATGTAGGCTCGGGGCATGACAAACTTGGCACAGAGCACAGAGTTCAAGAGTCCTAGGGAGTCTATGAAGCCGTGTCTATTGAGTCCAAGTTATTGATGTGAAGCGCACCACATCTATAATTAGGAGATTGCGACATTTAGGAAACTAGCTCACTTCTTTCACATTCATTTCGTGCGATAGAGTTAATCTCTATGAAGTTTCTTTCTAATTCTTGTGTGCGCGTGTTTTTTAGTTAATCATGCCTCCATGAAGAGTTGTCTGAGGTCATCCTTCTAGGAGGAACGTTGAGGAGCATGGGGTACCTAATGCACCTAAAGTGCAACCCCAAGGAAAAGTCACTAATGCTAAGTTCAGGAAAGCGATAAGAACGCTAAGTCAAGTTATGATTGTGACTAAGCAGGTTGGGCAACAGAGAGGAGCTAGACACGAAGTGACTGATATTTTGAGGATCAGAGAGTTCTTGAAGATTAATCCTTCAAGTTTCACTAGTTCAAGCACTACTGAGGATTCGGCGAGCTTTGTTGAGGAACTGCAGAAGGTATTTGAGGTAATGCACGTCACCGATGCTAAGTGAGTAGAACTAGCTGCATATCAATTGAAGAATATTGCTAGGACTTGGTTTGACCAGTGAAAGAAGAGTACAGCTGAGGGAGCACCGCCTGCGAGTTGGTTTTGTTTTGAAGAGGCCTTCTTAGGGCATTTCTTTCCCGAGAACTAAGAGAGGCCAAGGTATGAGAGTTTCTTACCCTTAAGCAAGATTCACTAAGTGTTCATGAATGTGGGTTGAAGTTCACCCAACTGTCCTGATATGATCCGAAGATGGTTGTGGATATGAGAAGTAGGATGAGTTTGTATGTTGTTGGGTTGTCTCATCTGTCGAGTAAAGAATGTAAGGCTGCAATGCTAATAGGTGACATGGATATAGCAAGGTTAATGGTATATGTTCAGTAGGTTGAGGAAGAGAAGTTGAGGGATAGGGAGGAGTTTAGAAATAAGAAGGCTAAGACAAGGAGTGAATCCGGGCAGCAAAGAAGTAATGTGAATCGTTCAACCTTTCAGCATAAGCAAAAAGGACCTGCTCCATCATCTGCTAGTGAACCTGCACCCAGAAACAAAGGTGAGTATAATAGTCAAAATTCCCAGCACTTCGGAGCTAGACCTTCTCAGTCTCAATGTAGTGTGGCACAAGGAGGTAACTGGGCTCATGCATGTGCTAAGTGTGGCAGAACCCACCCGGGTAAGTGTCGCGATGGCTCTACAGATTGTTTCAAGTGTGGACAAGAGGGTCACTTCATGAAATAGTGCCCTAAGAACCGGCAAGGTAATGGGAATCAGGGAAATAGAGCCCAATATAATCTTCATCAATTACTCCACCAGACAGGGCCGTACCTAGAGGAGCTACTTCTAATACTGGTAGAGGAACAAACCGCCTTTATGCAATCACTAGTCGCCAAGAGCAAGAGAACTCTCCAGATGTTGTCACTGGTATGATCAAAGTCATTACTCTTGATGTTTATGATTTGCTAGACCCAGGATCAAGTTTATCTTTTGTAACCCCTTATGTTGCAAATAATTTTGATGTTCTTCCTCTGTGAACCCTTTTGTGTTTCTACACTTGCTGGGGAATCTTTTCTAGTTGAGCGAGTTTATCGTGATTTTGTCATATCCATCAATCACAAGAACACCATGGCTGAATTAATTGATTTAGACATGGTAGATTTTGATGTCATTTTAGGTATGAACTGTCTTCATGCCTATTATGCTTCCATTGATTGTAGAACTCGAGTTGTTAGGTTCCAAATTCCTAATGAGCCAGTGATGTGCCGCATAATCGTGGCATATATAATGCTTAATAACTATGAAATAATACTGAAATTAAGTGAAATTTTGTATTATTTGATGGGTTTGTTGAATGTGTAGGCAGAATCTGGTTTATGTAGAAAATGGAAAAAAAAAACTGCAAAATGATGATGATTCAAAGTAAAGTTCACGGGCAACTTCACAGACCATGACCTTCATTACGGTTCATGGTTGAGCTCGTGAAAGTGAGTCAGTGCTGGGCCTTGAGAAGATGAAGAGCATGAATAACCAAGTAAAGACCACGGAGGGTTCTACGGGCCGTAGTCCTCACCACGGACCGTGGTACCTACCGTGAAATTGAACTAGTGTGAAAGCAAGGAAGAGTTGAAAGAATGTTGGAACCAAGTGAAGACCACGGACGTCATCACGTGTCGTGGTCCTCACTACGAACCGTGGTGCAGTCTGTAGTCCTTGTTCCAGTGACCGAGTTAGCAGAACCACTTTTGGGAAGCTCCAGGGAAGACCACGAAGGGATTTACGAACCATGAAACCCTTAACGGGTCGTGGTAGTGGCCGTGATTAGGACTCATTTAAAACATTCTATTTTGAATTACTTTAGGTCATTTTTGAATATATTTTTATTATCTGACGTTTTACGAAGGAGAACACATTATCATTCTGAGCTTTTGATTTTGGACTTGGAATATTATTATCAGTTTAAAGCTCGGATTTGGATTATCAGATTATCAAGTTGCTTGTCGAATTGTTAATTGTTTTCGTAAGTCTTTCTCAATATGTTATCATATCTAATTACTGATTGTTTATGTGAAAGCATGAGTGGCTAAATACCACGACTGGGGTTGTGGGATCCATGACGAAATTTTATTTACGATTCCATAAAATGATTAAAGGGTAGTCTGTGTTTACAATCTGTAGTTTTTAGCTTTCGATATCATTATAATCTAGTGACTGCACACATTAGATGAGCCTGTATCTGGTATTTGTTTGAGAGAAAAAAACCAATTAGGAAAAAGCTGAACTATATTAACAAATTAGAGTTAAAGCTTGAGTTCGAGAGAAAAGAATTTTAACCCTACATCATTGTAAGAGAGGGTCAATGTTCGTAACACTCTAGGGTCGAGAGAACACGACTGATAATTATCTGATTAGGCTGAGAAGCGTCAGATAAATTTAACTCATGATTTGCCTAGCGCTCAATTATGGAAGAACACTAGAACTAATGTTATGGTGAACACAATCCTGGTTTCTCTTAATTAACTGAATCAACCTTACAACGAAATAGTATGTTAGTCGTGAATCTAGACTTTGACTGCTGTTTTGGTAATTATAACATTTCAACCAAACCCAATTTACTTTCCGTTGTTATTTATTTAGGAGATAATAATAACATTCGAATAAATGTGACAGTGAAACCTTGTCTGTAAAGAAATTCTTTGTGGGATAGACCTCAATTCTAGTTGAGTTTTGTAAATTGACATCGACCGTTTACACTTCTTATTTGAAGTGTAAGTTTGGACGTATCAAATTTTGGTACCGCTGTCGAGGAATTTCAATTCAGAAGTGTTTTACTAGCTTTTATTCGATTTGTAGTTATATTTCCTAATTTTACATTTTGTTCTATATTTGTGTCTCTTTCAGGTGAGTGCTACTGTGTATGCCAAGTACCAGGAGTAAAGGAGCTCTATTGATCCCTTAAGACTCAGAACTTCAAAAGACTCTTCTAAAAATGGTGAATGCACAGGAACTTGAGGCGCAAAGATAAAGGTTGGGACTAGATGTTGAAGCCGTTGTAAGAGGTGTTTAACAGAACAGTGGGAACAACCAACCTAGAATGGTAGATGAGAATAAAGGAGTGGATGGACTGATCCCTCCCCAACACCAACCAATAGCTCCAAGGGGTAGAGCTCAGCATCCATCACACATGATGTATGACGAGGATGATGCAGATTTGGATGGAGTTGGAGCCACTAGAGCGATAGTGTTACATGCATTACCTCTTAGTGTTAAGTTCACGATCACCAAAACTATGATTCAATTGTTGAACCTGAAAGGTATGTTGAGGGGTGCAGCTGGTGATGATGCAAACCAGCACCTAATGAATTTTGTGGAAATCTATAAGTCACAAGAGATTCCTGGGGTTAACCAAACAACAATGAGGTTGAGGTTGTTTCCATTGTCTCTTACTGGAGAGGGAACTAACTAGTTGAATGAGATGCCAGATGACTCCATCAGAACTTGGACTAAGCTGAAGAAATCTTTCCTAGAACGATTATTCCCAGAATCAAAAGAGCTGCAGATGAAGGACGATATAAGTACACACAAGCAGCTACCAAGAGAAGCAATGCATGACACTTGGTGTAGATTCAGCCAAAAACTGAAGAAATGTCCTAAACATGATCTTACTGAAAGGCATCTAAAACAAGCTTTCTATAGATCTTTAAACTATGTCACTAAACCCGTTGTTGATGCAGTTTGTGAAGGATCATTCATGAGGAAGCCATTTTCAGAAAGCATGCAGTTGTTGGATGAAGTGTCAAAGAATAACATAGCATGGTACACTAGAGATGCAGAGGTAGGAGATCTTGGGTACACATTTGAGATGTCAGTTGAATAGAAGAAGAGAGAATAAGAAAGAGACAAACACATGGCACATATGAGGACACAAATAAATCTACTCACGAAGCATATTGTCGCCAAGTCTGAAAAGGTAAATGTTGCGGGATAGCAAAACAGGTACGAGGATCAGTATATTGACCTTGATGAGAAAGCTAACTACTTGGGGAACCAAAAAGGTTTCCGGAATTATAACTCTGGAAATCAGGGTTACAATTCTGGAAATGCAGGTCAGAACTATGCTAGGGATGGCCAGTACGATAGGCCAGCTAATAGAGATCAGGGAAACTGGCAGAACAAAGATGGGTATAGGAATGATCGCAGTGGTGTTTATGTGCCCCTAGGCAATAGAGACCGGGCAAGTGGTAGTTCCAGCGGGTCAAAGCTGGAAGACATTGGCTAAGGTACTCCAAAAAGTTGAATCAACTGATGCATGGGTAAAAGAAATGTGAGGTGATTCTCAAGCATGAGTCAGTTGGTGGACTCTCACACCACCTCCATTAAACAAATTGAGCAACAGTTGGGGTAACTCTCAGGCCTCACTGAATTAGAGAAAGAATGGATCACTACCAAGTGACACCATTCAAAATCCTAAGAAGGACGGGCACTGCATTGCCATCACCACCAAGAGTGGTAAAGTTCTTACTGCCCCTATTTCTGTAGGTACCAAACATGAACAGGTCTTGGAGAAAGCTGGCATAGAGAAGGATGAAACTATACAGGTAGAGGACTTGGAGGATGCTCAACCTAAAACACAACCTGCGAGAGGAAAAGAGAAAGAGGTTGAGGAAAACATGCCTTTACAACAGATTCCAGACCACCTCATCATTTCCCTCAAAGACTCAAAAAGAAAGCTGAATATGGGAAGTTTACAAAGTTTATCACCATGTTGAAGCAACTTTCAGTAAACATACCACTGGTGGAAGCCCTGGAGCAGATGACAGGATATGTCAAGTTCATGAAAGACTTGGTTACCAAGAAGAGAGCAGTAAGTATTGATTTCTCTAATGATGTTAATCATTGCAGCGCCATAGCTACCAGATCGCTGGTACAGAAGAAGGAGGATCCAGGTTCATTCACTATCACATGCACCATTGGGTCAATCAAGTTTGCAAAAGCTTTGTGTGATCTAGGAGCCAGCATCAACTTGATGCCATTAGCCATCTATAGGAAATTATGACTGGGAGTTCCAAAACCCACAGTAATGAGATTGATGATGGCTGATAGGTCAGTAAAGCGGCATGTGGGAGTCATATGTAATGTACTTGTAAAGGTGGACACCTTCATCTTTCCAGCTAATTTCGTGATCTTGGATTGTGAAGTGGACTTTAAGATTCCCATCATTTTGGGAAGACCCTTTTTGGCCACAGGAAGAGCTTTGGTGGATGTTAAGAGAAAAGAGTTGAAGTTCAGACTCAACACGGATGAGGTAAAGTTCAATATTTGTAGGTCAATGAAACAGCCACAAGATATGAATGTAGTATCTGCAATAGAGGTGATTACTGATGAAGAAATTAGAGTACCCATTGAAGAGAGGATGGTTGTTGAAACCTTAGATGCAACGCTGATGAACTTTGAAGTTGATTTCAGGTCAGATTATGCAGAGACTGTGAATGCTTTGTAGGGTATGGGAGCACACTCGTATGCTCCAAAGAAATTGGACCAAGACTTGAAAAACATGCCAAGCCCTCCCACAAAACCATCCATCGAGGAGCCACCGGTGCTGGAAATAAAAAAAAAGTTACCCAGTCACCTCAGGTATGTATTTTTGGGTACTAATAATACTTTACCTGTGATCTTGGCTACATATTTAAATGAAGAACAGGTGCAGGTTGTGATCAAGGTGTTGAGAAGATACAAAAGATCCATTGGGTGGACCATTGCTGATATAATTAGAATACCTCCTCGTATATGCACCCACAAGATTCAGCTTGAGAAGGACTGCAACCCAAGCATTGAACACCAGTGGAGGTTAAACCCACATATGCAAGAGGTGGTAAAAAAGGAAATCATTAAGTGGTTAGATGTTGGGGTGGTCTATCGTATTTTTTATAGTCACTGGGTCAGTCCAATGCAATGTGTGCCCAAAAAGGGCAATATGACTATGGTGGCAAATGCCAAGAATGAATTAGTCCCACAAAGACCAGTCACTGGATGGTGAGTTTGTATGGACTACAGGAAGCTCAACAAGTGGACTTTGAGGAATCATTTCCCCATGCCTTTCATAGACCAGATGCTTGATAGGTTGGCAGGTAAAGGGTGGTATTATTTCTTAGATGGATACTCTGGCTACAACCAGATATCAATTGCTCCTTAGGAAAAGACCACCTTCACATGTCCTTATGGCACCTTTGCATTTAAACGCATGCCATTTGGACTGTGTAATGCACCAGTAACATTTCAAAAGTGTGTGATGTCCATTTACTGAGATATGGTTGAGGACACTCTAGAAGTATTTATGGATGACTTCTCTGTAGTAGGTGATACTTTTCATGACTTTTTGTTGAATCTTAGCAGGGCTCTACAGATATGTGAGGAGGCCAACCTAGTGCTAAATTGGGAGAAGTGCCATTTCATGGTAAATGAGGGCATAGTCCTTGGTCACAAAGAGTCGCAGAAAGGGATTGAGGTCGACAAGGCCAAAATTGAGGTTATTGAAAAGTTACCTCTACCTATCTGTGTGAAGGGTACTCGAAGCTTCCTAGGATATGCCGTATTCTATAGGTGTTTCATCAAGGACTTATCCAAAATTGCATACCCCATGTGTAAGATTTTGGAGAAGGAGGTGAAATTTGTCTTTGATGAGGCACGTCTGAAAGCTTTTGACTGCCTAAAGGAAAAGCTGATTTCAGCACCAGTGATCATTGGCCTAGACTGGGCGGAGCCATTTGAGTTAATATGTGATGCTAGTGGGATTGCATTAGGAATTGTGTTGGGACAGAAACGCAACAAGATGTTTCATCTGATTTAATATGCTAGTAAGTCGCTGAACACAATGAAACTACACAGTCACTGAGCAGGAACTATTGGCGGTGGTGTATGCGTTTGAAAAGTTCAGAGCTTACCTGTTGGGCACTAAGGAGATAGTTCATACAGACCATGCTTCTTTAAGATACCTAATGGCAAAGAAAGAAGCCAAGCCTAGGCTGATTCGATGGGTGCTGCTTCTCCAAGAGTTTGACTTTGAAGTGAAGGATAGGAGAGAATGTGAGAACCAGGTAGCTGATCACATGTCTAGGTTAGAGGCTCCAAAGAAGGAAGAGTTGGAGCTTGAAATAGATGATACATTCCTGGATGAGCAAGTATTGTCTGCAACTCTTGACCTTATTCATTGGTTTGCTGATTATGCTAATTTTCTTGCTAGTGATGTAATGCCTAAAGGACTAACATTTTAGAAAACAAAGAGGGTCATGCATGATGTAGGTAAGTATTTCCGGACGAACCATATTTTTATAGGATTTTCGTTGATAACATCATCAGGCGATGCATTTCTAAGCTGAGATGCTGCATATTTTGGAGGCTTGTCACTCATCTCTAATATGTGGTCATCATGGAGGTGCTCAAACAGCCCACAAAATACTTCAGTGTGGGTACTACTGGCCCACAATTCATCAGGATGCGATGGATATGGTAAGGAGTTGTGATGTGTGCCAGCGGCAATGAGCTATCTCTCGATGCCATGAGTTACCCATGACACATATTCTGGAGGCGGAATTGTTTGATGTGTGGGGCATTGATTTCATGGACCCATTTGTGAGTTCATATGGGCAGAAGTATATATTGGTTGTAGTGGACTATGCGTCCAAATGGGTTAAGGTCGTTGCTTTACCTGAGAATGATGGAAAGAGTATTGTTGGTTTCCTGAAAAAGAACATTTTCTTAAGGTTTGGAACACCCAGAGCCATTATTAGTGATGGTGGTTCTCACTTCTGCAATAAGGTGTTCAGTGCGATTCTAACCAAGTATGGGGTAAAACAACACCAGGTTGCAACACCTTATCATCTACAGACCAGTGGACAAGTAGAGGTTTCCAACATGGAGATTAAAGCAATCTTGGCAAAGACAGTTAATGCCAACAGGATATATTGGGCTTAGGAAGCTAGATGATGCTCTATGGGCATATCAGATATCTTTCAAGATGCCTATTGGTATGTCTCCTTATCAATTGGTGTTTGGAAAGGCATGTCATTTGCCGGTTGGGCTTGAGCATAGAGCCCTCTGGGCGTTGAAGAAGCTAAACCTAAGTTGGAGCGAAACTGCAAACTTGAGGTTGGATCAGATAAATGAGATGGATAAGTTCCGGCTGAGAGCCTATGAGAGGTTTGCATTGTATAAGGAGAGGATAAAGTTATATCATGACAAACACATTGGAAAAGAAGCTTCACTCCTAGTGACCTGTCCAAAGAGGAAAAAAGGCAAGAAAATAAAGCCCGCAAGGCATCACGGAAAGTGGAGAGATAAAAAGCAGCCCGTGAGAAACAGCAATGAGATGATGTGTTAGCTGGAAATTCTGGTAGTGGAGTACCTGCCCCGGTGAGTGCTGACCAACCTGATTATGTGCTGAGTTCTGAGAGTGAACCTGGTGATAAGGGTGCCGATGATGAGACGACTATCGACGCCTAGAACGCTGCAGGTATTACCCCTCTTCAAAGACACGTTTTACTTCTATCTTGACTTTGAGGGCAAAGTCTTTTTTATTTGGGGAGGGGGTGGTGAGCAACCTGCCATAGCTGTTAAAAAAATGGAGGTTATCTCAGTGTTTACTATTTTTGGGTGTTTTGTGTGTTGAGTTGTGTAACAGCTAATCTGTAAAAAAAAAATATGGACCTGAATATGGATTTTACTATTAGAATATTTAGATGACATCTTAGATACTGATATGTTGAACATGGCTAGTCTGACCAATTAATTGGTAAACCAAGAAATTGGAAAATCCAGTCATGTGTCGTGTGTGTGTAAGTTTTGATTAAGTCTAACACTAGGAGCAGAAACTAGAACTTTCCCAAGCAGTTTTGCTTGAATCTGAGAATAACCGGATAGGAAAGAATCAGTAGGCCATTTTTGTTAAACCAGTAAAAAGCCAAAAATAAAATAACCAAATGAAAAGTGTATCACCTGAACCCAATTTGAGCCTTAAATCAGTCTTTGTTCTTACCCAACACATATCATATCCTTGGTTCTCTGAAGGTACGATATCACAACTCATGCCAAAAGCCTAAGTTGAGGGTGATTGCAATCCGAACAGAAAGAAAAAGGAAAAGAAGGTTCAACCAGTGAGCTAAATGCATATCAAAATTGCATATATATAAAAAAAAAAAATAGAAAAGTAAGACAAGAAAAATAAAAGAAAATAATGGCTAGTGGGTCGTGCCGAAATAAAGAAAAAGAGGGAATCACTCAGAAAAGAGTTATGTGAAAATGAAACTTTGGAAAACCAAGGGACTAGTCACTCACGAAACCAAATATCCATTCCCTTGCCCCTAGTCTATGTTACAAGCCAATAAATTCCTACAGTGATTCTATTCCGGGTGTTTGAAAGATAGAGCGTAGAAAGCGAGGGCACGCCTATGTAGTTTGTTGTTAGTGTTAGAAGTTATTTGAGAGCGTGAGCGTAGTATTCAGTCCCAAATATGATGAGAGAGGGACTTCTTTGGTGTGAGGACACAGTGGTTGCATTTGAAAGTAGATTGTGGGAGTTGATAATTCGCTGGCATAAGCATGATTGACTGTGAGTAATGAGATGTCATATATTAATCCTTATATGTTAGATTCAGGATTTTGGATACAATTTTTGTTTAAAAAGGCTGCGGCATAGTTTCAAAAGTGTCTGAACATTTTGAGAACTGAATGTGTTGTTGTATCATCACTTGAGGACAAGTAATGGTTCTAAGTTGAGGGTGTTGATGTGCCGCGAAATCGTGGCACATTTGATGCTTAATAACTATGAACTAATACTGGAATTAAGTAAAATTTTGTATTATTTGATGGGTTTGTTGAATGTGTAGGCATAATCTGGTTTGTGTAGAAATTGGGAAAAGAAGCTACAAAATGATGATGATTCAAAGTAAAGTTCACGGCCAACTTCACGGACCGTGACCTTCATTACGGTCCGTGGTTGAGATCGTGAAAGTGAGGCAGTGTTGGGAACCGTGGTGCAGTCCATAGTCCTTATTCCAGTGACCAAGTTTGAAGACCCACTTTTGGGAAGCTCCAAGCAAAGACCACGAAGGGATTCACGGACCGTGAAGCCCTTGACGGGTCGTGTTAGTGGCCGTGAAAAGGCCCGACAATTCAGTCCTAGTTTGATTAGGACTCATTTTAAACATTCTATTTTGAATTACTTTAGGTCATTTTTGAATATTTTATTATTATCTGACGTTTTACGAAGGATAACACATTATCATTCTGAGCTTTTGATTTGGGACTTGGAATATTATTATCAGTTTGAAGCTCAGATTTTGATTATCAAATTATCGAGTTACTTGTCGAATTGTTAATTATTTTCGTAAGTCTTTCTCAATATGTTTTCATATATAATTACTGATTGTTTATGTGAAATCATGAGTGGCTAAATACCACGGCTGGGGTTGTGGGATCCATGACAAAATTCTAGTTACAATTCCATAAAATAAGTAAAGAGCAGTATGTGTTTACAATATGTACTTTTTAGCTTTCGATATCATTATAATCTAGTGAGTGTACGCATTAGATGAGCCTGTATCTGGTATTTGTTTGAGAGAAAAAGACCAGTTAGGAAAAACTTGAACTAAATTAACAAGTTGGAGTTAAAGCTTGAGTTCGAGAGAAAAGAACATTAACCTCATATCATTGTAAGCGAGGGTCAATGTTAGTAACACTCTAGGGTCAAGAGAACAGAGTGATAATTATCTGATTAGGCTGAGAAGCGTCAAATAAATTTAACTCACAATGATTTTGTAAATATTGATATCCCTAACGCTCAATTACGGAAGAACACTAGAACTAATGTTATAGTGAACACAATCCTGGTTTATCTTAATTAACTTAATCAACCTTAGAACGAAATAGTTTGTTAGTCGTGAATCAAGACTTTGACTGCAAGTTTTGGTAATTATAACATTTCAATCAAACCCAATTTACTTTCCGTTGTTATTTGTTTAGGAGATAATAACAACATTCGAATAAACGCAACAGTGAAACCTTATTTGTAAAGAAAAAAATTGTGGGATCGACCTCAACTCTAGTTGAGTTCTGTAAATTGACATCGACCGTTTACACTTCTTATTTGAAGTGTAAGTTTAGACCTATCAGCCAGTTATAGAGTGGAGTAGTAGTTCAGCAGTGCGTAAAGGTTGTTTCATTTCGTACCTAAAGGCGAGAAAGTTAGTTTCCAAGGGCTGTGTCTATCACTTAGTCTGAGTGAATGACTCTAATGTTGAGATACTTCATATTCAGTCAGTTTCAGTAGTAAAAGAGTTTCAGAAGTCTTTTCTAATGATCTACCTGAACTCCCTTCTGAGAGAGAGATAGACTTCGGTATATATGTTCTTCCAGATACTCATCCTATATCTATTCCACCATATAGAATGGCACCAGCAGAGTTGAAAGAGCTTAAAGAACAGTTGAAAGATCTCCTTGATAAGGGCTTCATTTGACCAAGTGTCTCACCTTGGGGCGCTCCGGTATTATTTGTGAGAAAGAATGATGGTTCTCTTAATATGTGTATTGATTACCGTCATCCGAACAAGGTTACCATCAAGAACGAGTATCCTCTTCTGATCAACTTCAGGGTGCTACTTGTTTCTCTAAGATAGATCTCAGATCAGGCTACCATCAGTTGAAAGTAAGGGAATGTGACATTCCAAAGACAGCATTCAGGACCCGTTATAGTCATTATGAGTTCTTAGTTATGTCCTTTGGTTTGACCAATGCGCCTGCAGCATTCAAACTTTATTTAGATATGTTTGTTATCGTTTTCATTGATGACATACTAATCTATTCGAGGAATGAAAAAGATCATTCTACTCATCTCAAAATAGTTCTCCAAACTCTAAAGGATAGAGAGTTGTATGCCAAATTCTCTAAGTGTGAGTTTTGGCTTGAGTTTGTGGCATTCTTAGGCCACATTGTGTATGGATAGGGAATTAAAGTTGATACTCAGAAAATAGAGGCAGTGCATAATTGGCCTAGACCCATATCTCTAATTGATATTAGGAGTTTCTAGGGTTTGGCTGGCTATTACAAAAGGTTCGTAGAGGGATTCTCATCTATTTCATCCCCTTTGACCAAGTTAACTCAGAAAACAGTGAAATTTCAATGGTCTGAAGGTTGTGAGAAAAGCTTTCAGGAATTGAAAAAGAGGTTGACTACTACCCCGATATTGACCTTACCAGAAGACACGCAAGGCTTTGTTGTTTATTGTGACGCGTCTAGAGTTGGTTTGGAATGTGTGTTGATGCAGAATGGTAAATTTATAACTTATGCCTCCAGACAGTTGAAAGTTCATGAGAAGAATTACCCAACCCACGATCTAGAGTTGGCTGCAGTAGTAGTTGCTTTGAAAATATGGCGTCATTATCTCTATGGTGTTCATGTGGATGTGTTCACCGATCACAAGAGTCTTCAGTATGTGTTTAATCAAAAAGAGCTTAATCTCACACAAAAGAGGTGGTTAGACTTACTCAAGGATTATGACATGAGTATTCTTTACCACCCAAGTAAGGATAATGTTGTTGTTGATGCCTTGAGCAGGTTGTCTATGGGTAGTACCGCCCATTTTGAGAAAGATAAGAAAGAACTAGCAAAGGATGTGTATAGACTTGCACGATTAGGAGTTGGACTAATGGATTCCACAGAAGGAGGAATGGTGGTAATGAATGGGTCTGAATTATCCTTAGTGTCAGAAGTGAAAGAGAAACAAGACCAAGACCCTATTTTGCTTGAATTGAAGGAAAATGTTCATAAGCAAAAAGTATTGGCTTTTGAATAAGGGGGAGATGGAGTTTTGAGGTATCAAGGTAGATTGTGTGTACCAAGAGTGAATGAACTTCAAGAAAGGATTATGGAGGAAGCTCATTGCTCCAAATATTCTATCCATCTAGGCTCCACAAAAATGTATCTTGATTTGAGAGAAGTTTATTGGTGGAGTAGTATGAAGAAGGGCATTGCAGAGTTTGTTGCTAAGTGCCCTAATTATCAACAAGTTAAAGTAGAGCATCAAAGGCCCGGTGGTATGGCTCAGAGTATAGAACTTCCGGAATGTAAGTGGGAGTTGATCAATGTGAACTTCATCACAGGTTTTCCAAGGTCCCTTAGGCAGCATGATTCTATTTGGGTGATTGTTGATCGAATGACAAAATCAGCCCACTTTTTGCCGGTAAATACTACCCATATAGCAGAAGATTATGTTAAGTTGTATATTCAAGAAGTAGTTAGACTTCATGGGGTTCCGGTATCTATTATTTCAGACAGAGGAGCACAATTTACTGCGCAGTTCTGGAAATCTTTTAAGAAAGGCTTGGGTTAAAAGGTGAACTTAAGTACTGCTTTTCATCCTCAGATTGATGGTCAAGAAGAGCGCACTATTCAGAACTTAGAGGGTATGTTGAGGGCTTGTGGAATTGATTTCAAAGGTAATTGGGATGATCACCTACCTCTTATTGAGTTTGCTTACAACAATAGTTACCACTCTAGCATCCAAATGTCTCCTTACGAAGCTCTTTATGGGAGAAGGTGCAAATCTCCTATTGGATGGTTTTAAGTTGGTGAAGCTGGGTTGATAGGACCATATTTACTTCATCAAGCTATGGAGAATGTCAAAATCATTCAAGAGAGGTTGAAAACGGCGTAGAGTCGTCAGAAATCTTACACTAATGTTAGGAGAAAAGAGTTAGAGTTTGAAGTAGATGATAGGGTATAATTGAAAGTTTCACCCATGAAGGGTGTTATGAGATTTGGTAAGAAGGGGAAACTTAGTCTCTGGTATATTGGCCCTTATAGAATATCCAAGAGGATTGGCAATGTAGCTTATGAGTTAGAGTTACCACAAGAGTTAGTTGTGGTTCATCCGATATTTCATATTTCCATGTTGAAGAAGTGCATGGGAGATCCTTCACTTATCATACCAACTGAAGATATCGGTATCAAGGATAGCCTATCGTATGAGGAGATTCCGGTTCAGATTCTAGATCGCCAAGTTCGCAAGTTGAGAACAAAAGAAGTAGCATCAGTCAAAGTCTTTTGGAGGAACCAATTTGTTAAGGAAGCTACTTGGGAAGCTGAGGAAGATATGAATAAGAGATACCCATATCTCTATGAGCCCAGAGAATTTCCATATCAAGGTACTAATTCTCTTCTTATTACTTTAGTGTTTGTGCTTGAGATTTTGAATTTGCTTGTTGGGTGTTTGAGTTGAATGATTGATGTTACACCCTTAGCCTAGTAAGAATAATCTCATTCGAGGACGAATGTTCCAAGGGGGAGATATTGTAACATGTCGCAATTTGAAAGAACTAGAAAGAGCTAGATTTAGAAAGAGTTGTTTTAGGAAAGAATGAAAATCTGGAAAAGTGGTTAAGCTATGTTTAGTATGGTTTTTGGTCAACTTCAAAGGATCATAACTCCTAGCTCAGGATGATTTAGGTGTGCTTCTAGATATCGTAGGAAATATCTTGGAATAATCTTTCCAACGCCGTGAGTTCGCGCGATTCCGAGTTCGTATGAGTGAGAAATGCCCATTTGAAGTTGGGATGTTCAATTAAGGAAAGTCTAAACCGGATTTTGGAAGGGTATTTTAGTTTTTTCCTTTCCCAATTATTTAATTCATTTTTAGGAGTTTATTTGGGGTCTAATCAGAATTATATCAGTTTAGAAAAATTAGAAATTCACGCTAGGGCTTGGAAAAAAGGGAAAAGAGGAGAAAGGAGAAGAAAGTTAAAGATTCGTCGATTTCTTAGAGAATTGCGTGTGGATTTCATCAAGGGGTGATCCCTACGAGGTATGTGAGATCACATAGTTTTGGGTTAGTTCACCCACGCACCAATCATGACTCGATTCAGTGAAGTTATATTGATTTGAAAGTAAATCCTATGAGTTCTTGATGAAATTTTGTTTGAATTTTTGTGGGTTGAGTGTTGTTGAAGTTTCTTGAGTTTGATTCATGTTTTTGGGTGTGATTTCGAGTTGAATCTTGTATATATTGAGGGTATAATGGATTCTAAGTATTTGGGAAAAGAACTAATTTGAAATAAGGGGTTTAGAGTTGAAAAACAAAGGAGAAAAGTTGGAGTGCACCTGGGAAAGGGCCTGGGGCGCCGCCTCTCTCAGAGCCCCAATGAGGGAACTCTAAAGTTTGGGCTCTGGGAGTCGCGCCAGCCAGTGTGCCCCAACCCAGTCCTCTGAAGTATTTGGTCTGGCGCCCCGTGCCTCTCAGAGTCTGTTGTCCCGACATCCCTCCGTGTTTTAGAGGCTTCATAGAAAGTTAGTAGTTCAGTTATCTTTACATTGTTATTTATGATGTTGAGACTTGAGTTGCCACTTTGGCCAAGTTGAATGTTTGACTTTTAAACGTCCGAAGTTATTCTATTAAACAGTTGAGTAGAGATGCATTTGATCATTGTAATAATGCTTAGAGTCTTCCGCTGAGAGTCTAGCCAGGCCAAGGGTTTGCTTTGGGCCAACAATGGTTCTCGGTGCCAGTCCCGCCCAGGGTGTAGGCTCGAGGTGTGACAAGAAACATCAATAATATGTTGTAATGACTGAAGTTTAAGGAATATGCTAGAGTATAAATGGATTGATATAACACTATAACTATTTCTGAACACATCACTATCTGATTCTCAACACTTGACTTGGTTCCTCATCTTATCACCCCCCCCCTCCCTTTAGGTCTAAAACGGATACTTTAAAGCTATGGATTTATTCCATCATCTCTAAAATAGTCTATATTCACTTTACTCTAATACTCAGAAAAGGCTTATCTCATGGCTATTGAACTCTCCATATGCAGGTACTAAGATTCCTTCTAAGACCTCTTTCTAAGATACTTCTCTTAAACTCTTCCCATTGGTTCATAAGGTCACTTCATCTAACTCTTAAGGAAAAAAATAATGCTTACATCAGCCTATTGCATATTGATAGCTCAAATATACTATCTAGGCACACAGGAAAAATCATTACCTTAATTGGAACCTCGTCTGGCTACATACGACCTTGGGTACACCTCTTAATGCTCTTGCTAATATAATGACTTAGTCATACTTCATTTCTCTCATCTAAGGGTAATAAAATCACACTTTAACCATTCACATGCATTGCAAATAGCACCTTAATTCCTCTCCTACTCTTGTCAAACCTACTAGATCATATCTTAAAACTAACATCATCACCCTCATGTTGCCATCCTTTTTATTACGAAAGTCGTCTCTATTTCAAGCTTAATGTTTATTACTAAACCCGGATATCAATATGATTGCTCTCTTACTATACTAACTTAAAACTACTAGATAAAAATTAAGAAACACTCGCCCACTAAAACCTCATGACAAGTAGTCAATTTTTATCTCTCAGTTCTACATGCTTACAATTTACCATCACACCTCCTTTCACAACTTAAGTATTATTTACCCATTCACTATACATTATTGCCAAATTAGTTCTATAACCCTCTAAACATCATGACTCTCCCTAAAAATCATAAGCCTAGCTTAGATTTATCACCTCATGAATACTCTACTCTTTTATTCCACATATGTACTTGACCTTCACTAACACAATGGCATTGACATAAACTCCCTTATGGTTAAAATATACTCCAACTCATTCATACTAGTAACTCTTACTCTACCTCCTATCATGAAATCTACACAAACTCATCACTTCTCAGTCTACCTAAAAGGGAAAACTCCTCATTAATAACTTACTAGTGCATGACTGCAACAACATAATTTACCTCATCACCATGTCCCTTCTTAGATTACTATACCTCTGAATGTATTCTTCTAACTCTGGAAACTTTTCTACTACTACTTATTACATCATTACTCATACTATCTTTTCGAGTGAAAATACTACCCAAGCTATAAAACACATTGCCTCATAAGGGTCTCAACTGTAACAAGGTTTAGAGAAGAGAGTTTAGGAGTACATCTCACTTTTAGCTCGAACGCAAGATTGATATGAATAAGGGTACAATCTTTAGAATCCCAACACTTAAGATCTTTCACGAGATTCTCTCAATCCCCTCTGCAATCTCATGACTTTCTCAAGATTTTTGTTGAGAGTTACTCATTCATAAGGATTTGAATTTGTTTTTCAAACACCTTGAGTATGAGGGTAGTAGAATGGATATGAGAGATGCACGAGTTAGAATAAGCTCCTTATAATACAGTTTTATTGCATAATTTAGATTATGAAATAAGGGAAACTTTTCTTAAATGTTTGTAGTCCCTTATTTATAGAAGTGGGACCCTCACAACTATAAATAAGATCCTACTAATACGCTTCATAGACACCCTAGGATACTTGAACTCTATGCTCTTATACCAAGTTTGTCACGACCCAAGTCTACACCCTGGATATGGCTGGTACTCGAGAACCATTGTTGGTTCCCAAGAGAACCCTTATCCTGACTGACTATAAGTGAAAAACTAACTCAAGCATGCATAAGCTTAAAACTGAATTAAATTCATTAAACTCGAATACACAACTTCAAAAAGTCAATCTGAACAATAGTCAATGAGAATACTTATAGTTTATAAAATAACTCAAAGAAAGTAAATACTGAAAGACACCTCGACTCTGTCTATCTATGAAGCCTCTACTATTACATAAGGATATCGAGATAAGACCTACGACATCTCAAAACTACAAACTGTAAGGTAAAGGTGAAGTCCTCCAGAATATAAGAAGGCTCACCAAAGTTGACTGGAATGTCATAATACCTCAATGAAATGTCTGTTGATGATCATGAACACATGTATCTGCATTATAAAATGATGCAGGTCGAATGACATCAGTACATAGAATGTATGAGTATGTGATAATGTCAGAGTAAATAATTATATGACTGGAATGACTTAAAGTAATAACTAACTGACAAGGCTGGAAGAAATACACACCTCAACTCAACTCAATATAAAGCAACCATGATAGATGCAATATTTAAAATATTATAAAATAGGAGATAAAACTCAATGTTGTATAAAAATACAATAAAATACTCTTTACTCTTATTTGGAGATTCTCTAATCGACAACCATCACTATGAGTTATGTGATGATATAACGTCTCGTCCATGCTGTCAGAACTGTCTTATACCTTGCCAAAGTATAAGACATCCTCAACTAAGTGGATCCACTAAGCTATGCCTAAAATCAATAAGGAGTCATCAAAAAAGTATATGACCCTTTTACCTATGTTGGCATACATGATTTATGAGGACTTTGAGTTGTCTGAACTCGTTCCCATATCGGTGCTCAATACTAGTCTCAGTAATATAACTCATTCTCATATGTTTAAAAACATTTCCTCATCCTCAAACTTTGAGATTATTACTCAAAAGACTCTCTTAAAAGAGATAATGCTCAAAAACTCCTCATGAACTCATTTGGAGATCAAAGTTTCCTTTCATTTTAAATGTAAAAATATTTACTCTTGGGAATACTTAGTTCCCATATATTCATTTTGAAAAAATAAAACTCAACTCTCCTCATCCTCATACTCAAGTAATCAAGTCATAAAAAAGTTTTAAGAGTTTGCAAAAGACTTCTCAAAATGAATCAAACAAACTCCCTCGAACTTTACTCTTAACTCTATCTTGAATTTGAAATGTGAATGCAAGAATTATGATTTGGATAAATAGGATTTCTCATTGATTAGATGTAGTTTAGATAGTTAAAATCAGAAAGAGAGCATAGATACGTTTTAAAAGAACTTAGACGGAACGAACGACGGAAAATGAACGGGGGAAAGTGACCCTGGTGCATTCCTGCCGCAGGGCGCTAGCCCCATCTCGACTGCAGCCCATTTGTGGCGCACTGCAGGCGTGGCGCGCCAACCTCCCTGGTGCATCAATAAGGAAACTCATGATTGGCGTGAGCCCATCACTATGAAAACTTACATACCTCGAAGAACACTTGTTCTTGGCGAAATCTTTGGTTTTCTTGAACGAACACTTGAATCCTTTTTGTTCTCTCTTTTTGAACTCCTCTCAAAAACCCTACGCTTCCAAATGACTAAAACTGATTCCAATTAGTTTAGACTCCTTAAAGATTAACAAAAATGAGCTAGGCTAGTGGGGGTAAGTAAAAGACCAAAATACCTCTCATTAAAACGGATGAATTGCCTTAACTAGATAGGCTGCACTCAAACGGGCATATCTCCTTCATCCGAACTCAGAATTTAGCAAACTCGGCAGCGTTGGAAAGAGGACTCAAAGATCTCTCATTTGATACCTTATGGGCCACCTAACTCATTCAAAGTTATGATCGTTTGAAGTTGACTCAAAACTCACAATTGAAGACTAACTTGCAAAATTCTCAATTTAGCTATTTCTAGTTTAGCTCTTTCTACATTTAGCCCTTTCTAAGACCGAGGTGTTACAACATAAGCGCTATGTTTTTTCACAAACAAATGTGTATGTTCAATTTAAGACCTCTATGTATTACAAAATATCCAACAGATCTTACTAAAAGGTGTTTTAGATGCATGTGGTTTTAAGTTAATTTTAGATTAAAATAAAAATTGGTTATAGTTTTCGGTGCGATGATTCAAGATGAGGTGGTGCTTGTGATCATATTTTGGCATGAGACGATTATAATAAAAATAGTTTTTATTGGTAATAAATATGTACATTAATAAAGAGTGCTAAAACTTTTATCGACATTAATTAATTGTCATTATATCATTATCAATATAGTCTTTAACGATATTTACAAGGAGTACTAAAATATAATTATCTCTAATAAAAAATATAAAAATTAAATTATCATCACTAATTAATTGACATTAAAATTTATTTTTGATATAATAGACGCATTTTATTTTTGGATATTTAGTTGCAACATATATTCCACAAATTTGCCTCATGTGATTGCAAAACTGAGAAATATTATGTTGAAAGGAGTACCGCACGAAAGAAACTTCATAATTCTGTTTTGATTAAAAATTTCTGACAGGGTGGTTCAAATAATTTTTCAAGAAATCTTGGTCTCGATAGTCTAAATCAATCCTATCAAAAAAAAAACTCTAATCTTCTTATTTTTTTTGTTCAATATTTGATAGTTGATTTAAAGTTAAACTAATTTAGATTTATGTTACATAATACGTTATTTGAGGAGTAACACTCCCTAAAAAAAATTATATTAAAAATTTTAATTCGAAATATTTAATTTAGAGAAAGATATAGTTGCACCACCGGACCACTAAACACATTCTTATCATGGACTTTGGTGTTTGTCACATGCACCACTCAATCTTCCTTATAAGTCTTGCATCGGCATTAGGACTGCATTTATTTTATGTATCATTACTGCTCGCTCCGTTTCTATTTATATATCGATCATTATTAAAAATAAATGGTCTTTAATACTATTTTTATTGGCTTTTACTTGTCAATTATTCTTAAAATAGATTTTCACTTTTGCTTCTCACTTTTGACATATAAAAAAAAAGACAATTATATTTTTTCATGTTTTACCCTTAGCATTAAATACTACTACATATCATTTTCAAGACTCAATACTAAACATTAATTAGCAGGGATGGTGTGGTAAAATATATATATCAATAATTGTTTTCTTAATGGGAGTGTCAAGTCAAACACTGACAAGTAAAAATGAACGAACGGAGTATTTATTATTTCACAAAATCAATACATAGATAATAATATTCTTCCTATTTAACTCTTTGAAAGATATTAGCCTTTGAAAGTGCCAAGTCAAAAATCAATGTTCACTTTTGCTCAAAGCTTGCATGAGCTAAAATAAATTGTGTCAAAATAAGCTAAATGATAGGTCACAGATCACAATCCGTCATATTCAATTCAACTTTTGTTATTGCCTTTTAAAGATATAAATAAATATTCTTAATCAAATATTCATAAATATTACATATCATAAAATCTGGTAGATTTATATAGTACAATTGCAAATTTTAAAAATACCAAACTTTTTAGTTATTAAGTATAATATATGTCTATGGATATCACAATTTTCTTTTTGGTCTTTTCAAAAGAGTGTAACTTGTTTACATTTGGAAATAATCTAAATTTTAGACATAATTATAATCATGTAAATATTATAATACATCTAAAATTATTTTTTCCTCTTTGTTCTTAATTTTTGTGTCTTGTTAAATATGTTTACATAAAATGAGAGGAAGGAGATAATATTTAAGATCGGAGGGACTACAAAGACAAAGGATTTTATATTTATATATATTAAAAAAACTAGCACAAAACAATGTATTTTTTATTTTTTTGAAATCTCCTTTGTTAGGAAGCGTTTTACCTCTTAAATATGAAATTTTTTGACATAGATACAAATTTAATTGAGCTCTAATATGGATAGCCGACACTGAAACTAGAACCAGAAAATATCTTTCTCCATGTACCATACACACCCTAAATGTTGGGTTATCTTTTATGCACGAAGAAGAATATCCATGCAAAGATGTGATATATATAAATAGTGGTTTATATTGATCTTTTTAGATTGGCAAATATCCTATCCACGATACTTGGTCGGATGTGTGTTTATGGACATTGTTTTTATCAAACCAAGTACGTAAGTATTGTTCTTGTCTCCTTTTTCAGCCTTGTTTTGTTGTTTTATTTATTTTTATTATATTATTTTTCTAGACTATTATCTTGAGTCGATAGTCTATTAAAAACAAATGTTTTACTTCTAAGGTAGGGATCAAGTTTGCGTACATTTTATATACCCTCTTCAAACTCACTTTATGTAACACCTTGGAAATTGGAACTTGAAATGGAAAAAAGAAAAAGGCTTCAGTTGAGTACAAGTGTATGTGTACGGAAGGTCGTACGGTTCGTACAAGGTATCACGGGCAGTACAACCAACTGTGGTGAAAGCTAAACTTTAAGTCTTTTTACGAAAGGTTTCACGGGCCGTTTAGATTTGCACGAGCTGTGGACTTGAGGGTCAGGTCGCGAAAGTTGGTAAGGTTCAAAGGAATTCCACGAGATGGGTTCACGGGCCGTGAAGAGGTTCAGGACCTGTCACCCAACCTGTGAAATTGAACCCAAAACATAGGAAGGTTCACAGACACTTGGACGGTCCATGAAGCTCTGTACGGACCGTGAAGTCGTCCGTGAAATGGACTTCGTCAAATTTAAGTTTAAGGTCAACTTCAAACGACCATATATCTTAGAACATAAATAATTAGGTGGTTCATGACCTATCAAATTAAAGATCTTTCGGTCCTATTTCCAACGCCACCAAACTTGCCTCATTTCAAGCTTTGAGTAAGAAGTTATGCCCTTTTTGAGTGAATCCCTGTCAGATAGACGAAGGTTCACGGACGGCAAAATGGCCCATGAAGAATTTCATGAACCGTGGAGCCTTAAACGGTTCGTGAAGCCTTCCTTAGAGGGCAATCTGTCAGTTTTTAAGCTGGGGTCATTTTGGTCTTTCCCTTATGTGTTTGGTACTTAAACTACGTCGTTTTAATCCTTATGATTTAACGATGTGTTACACCTAATTAAGGGCTTAGAAAGTGTTAATCAGTTCTTTTACGGTCATTAACACTTCAAGTCATTAAAGCAAGGTTCCAAGAGGAGAAAAGCTAAGGTTCAAGCATTCTTCGAGTTTCGTCGATTTCTCAAAAGAACCTCGTTTTTCCAGGTATGTAAGGATATCATAGTGTTGAACTAGTTCGTCCTCACACCCTACATCTATTTTCAAATCAATAAAAGAGTAATCTATGATTCTATACTTAGATTTGAGTATTCTTGAAATGAGTTAATGTTGAGCTCTGAGTTTTTGAGTTCCTGATTATTGAATTTCTATTTTTAATTATTGAATTGTTGTATATTGTGCATTGAGATTTATTGAGTTGATTGTTCATGTCTATTTTTTAGCATGAACTCTATCCCTGAGTATTCATTGAGTTCTTATTGAGAATCTTCTAAACAAACATAATTATTTCAAACTGAGTTTTGAGAAAGCAAAGAGGAATCTTGAGAAAGAGTTTGAAAAATGATTTGAGAAAGAATATAAGGGAACTAAGAAGTCCTAAATTCATAATTTTATTACATTGAGAAAAGAGAAACTTTGATTTCTAAATGAATTATGAGTTCAGACATATTTCATAGCAGTTACCTCTTTTAGGAGGACATTTTGAATAATTACCTCAAAATAGAGAAATAGTATATTTTATACATTTGAGCATGAGTATATATGTTGGGAGTAGTATTGAGCACCGATATGGGGATGATGAGTTCAGACAACTCAAAACCCTCATAAATCATGTCTGTCAACATGGGTAAAGGATCATACTTTTTAGATGAATCCTTATTGCTTAGTGGATCCACTTAGTTGAGAGGTTTTATATATCGTCACGATATAGGACGGTTCTGGTGGCGTGGACAAGACGTTGTATCATCACGTAGCTCAGTGATGGTTGTTAGAGAATCTCCCAATAGAGTTAAAGTGTATTTTGAATATATCACTTATTATGTTAAAGTTCAGAGATGAAAAAGTATTTTGTAAAGTTAAATGATTTTCTTCCTTTATTTGTTACATTCAGTTGAGTTTAGTTGCAGTCCTTTCATTCAGTTATTTCGCCTTATATTACATACTCGTGCATTCAATGTACTGATGTCATTCGATATGTATCTTTTATGATGAAGATACAGGTGTTCAGGATCATCAACAGACGTTTCGTTGAAATCACTTTACGCTTCAGATAACTTTGGTGAGCCTCCTTGCTTCGCGGAGGATTTCACATTTATTTTTCAGTTATTGTTGAGTTGTCGTGGGTCTTGACCCAACATCTATCCTAGTATTAGAGTCTTCATAGATAGTTAGAGTTGAGGAGTCTCTCAGTATTTCCCTTTTATTTTGAGATGTTTTGCAAACTGTTTTATTTATAACATTGAGTACTTTCAGACATTCGTATTGAGTTTTACTTTGAGATTGATTTATGTTCTAAGCTTATTATTGCTTGAGTGAGTCTTCCGCTAAGTAGTCATCCAGGCCAAGGATTCGCTTGGGGAACATAAATGGTTCTCGAGTGTCGACCACGTCCAAGGTATAGGCTTGGGGCGTGACACTTTATGAGACTACACTAAATATATTATGGAGAACTCACATAAATCCCACTCGTTTAAGAGTTAATTACTTAAACACACTCTAATTTGCAATATTACATATATCTTACAAGATTTGGGTACGTTCAGATACATCTGCATCCACATATCTTGAGATACATAAAGTTAAAATTATGTGTAATTTGTTCTAGATACACTAATATTTAATTTGCTAATAATAGTCTGAACTCTGAATTAAGTGTCAAGAATAAAACTAATATTTTTAGGAACTAGAAGCATGCATCAAAATGTTATATTAATCAAAACATCTAGATTGTTTGAGAGAAGATCACTTTTTACTTTTATTTCATCTCAATTTAAGTATTTTAGTTTGATTAGTATGAAATTTATAAATAAATTAAAGAGGACTTCAAAATATAGAAAAATATTCCTTTGTATCACATGGAGTGGACAGATGCTGAAGAATTTATTGTAAAAAGTTGCAAGGAAAAAGATAGCTGCAGATTGCTGGAGCAAGGGCAACCATTAAGCAATGATATGGTTGAGAGTCATCAGAATATGATGTTAATTCTTGCTTAGTCATTATCACATGCATTAATTATCATCGAGAGGTATGGTGAGATGATTAAGTTTTTAATTAAATATATCAAATTCAAGCAATAACGAAGACGTTTTAGTGATATCGGGTTCATCTGAATTAATTCGATACAAAATATATATTTGCAAATAAAAGTATGTTAAAATCATAATAAATCGCAGATATCTTCATAATCTTATAATTATAATGAATTTAATACTAAAAACCGTAAGTATTGAACTAATAGAGCTCCACATCCTTTCTCTTTCGAACTCCGAAAATCAATATTTAACTTGGATGTATTCAGGATCGGGTTGACAAGATTAGGAGCCTAAATCTGAACTTTACAAAGAAATCATGTTTTTTTTCTTAAATGTGAAATTTTCTAGCCTTTTTAGATATGTGAAATCATATTTCCTAGTTAACATATTTGAATTGATCAATAAACTTTAATAATAACTAAAATAAGAATATCAATAATGACAATTTTTTTAAGAAAAAATATATAATATAAAATTAGAATAAGAAAACCATACTTGAATATTTAATAAGTTGATATAATAATATCAAAATAGTGTAGTGGCTATTAGAAAATGATTAAGCATGTAATCTGTTTAGCATGATTGGAGTGCCAAATTTCTAATGTTTAGTAATTTTATAGTAACAAGATTCGTTTTTTTTTATATGAATATGCAAGATTTTTAGGGTCACCTTTTACAACTCAAAAGTCATATAGATTGTTTCAATTTATAATTATATTTTCTTTTCAAAAGAGTAACGTTAGCCTAGTGATTGATTAATGAATTATTAATTATAAGTAACGCAGAAAAAGGCTTTAATAAAAAGTCTAAAACAACCTACTTTATTGTTAGCCATTCCCACATAGAGTAGGGGACCAAAAATGAGTTCTAAAGGCTTTAGGTAGGGCTCGTTTAAACATGATTTCAAATTAATTGAAGTTGAAATTTTATTTGACGTTTAAGTTTTATTTTTTCTCTTAAACATAAATTTTTTATAATTTGTGACATGTAATTTTACTTGTTCACAATTTTAATGATCTTGTAGTTTGAGAAGAAAAAAAGGTTCGATATACTCTTATAATAGGGAAATTTAAATACAAGTTTGTCATTTGGAATACGATTATACGATAAATGAAATGGTCATTTGTAATTTTTACCTTATTTTGTGTTGGTTTTTTAATTTATGCTCTAACTCTTTTTTTTGGGTATATAAATATACATTTTTGTATCATGATATCACACAAATTATGCTTGGATATGACTTCAGTTTCTAAAGAACTTATATTTCACTAGGTTTAAGCTTAATTATTAAAGGACAAAAATTAAATATTAGCACATTTAAAAAAACAAAAAATAAAAATAGCCTATTACCGTCCAACTTTATGTAATTAAAATCAAAAGGATACTAACAGAAAATGAATGTACTTTTGATTGTAATTACATTAAAGGATATTGTAGCACCAACAAGGGTTTGTGGTGTGATGGTTGAGATTTTTTTACCCGTAATCATAGGTCTCGAGTTTGATCTTCTAAAAATGAAAAACTTGATTAAGAGTATCAGTCCTAGAAGTAAGTCCGATAATATGCAATTCAAATTTAATTGAGTCTCAATATAAATATCGAACATCAACAATAACATAATAACATTAACTTATTTTGTTGGCCCAAACTCCAAACAAAAGTCATAAAAATTGGCCATCATTTGGGTCCAAGTGGCTTTCTACAATTTTGTTTTATCTTTTGATACACTGAAATTTTGCATAAAGTGATTGAACTGAAAGCTACTTCCATGAAATTTTCCTACTTTAATATTAATGGTGTCTTAGCCATAGGTTACATATATATACTTGAACAATGGGGCCTAACAACTTTACAACTAATATCAAGGAATTTGCAGAAGGAGCAGTATAAAGGAAATTGAATCATATAACAAATAAAGAAATAATTACGGTGAAATATCTGTGATCCAATCACGGATAAAGGGTATATTTGACCCTAAGTATAATGAGAGGAGTATATTTGACTCAAAAGTATAATGAATGATATATTTAAACTATAGGGGTATATTTGACTTTTTTCCATTTTTTCAATGCTCTTTCTCTCTCGCATCATTGGCTCTATAATTTTTATGGTTTGATAAGGATCTATTTTACTAGAGTGAAATCTTAATTATGTTTTTTTTAAGCTAAAAACGTATTTATTTATGGATTGAAAGCTCAAAAATATGAAGAAAGTTGTAGAAAACACTATGTAAAGCCATTGAAGTAGCTCGTAACTCAAATTTGAAATACAGGTTTTTGCAAACGAGTTATGTTTTGAGTGGGTGATACCTCAAAAGATTGGAAACATCGAGAGAAGTTCATAAGGACTGAAAATTCAGTCCCGAGAAGTCAATAAAGGAGCTCAGAGCTCTAGTTCAAAATTTGAGTTTTCGTAAATGAACTTCGTTTAAAGTGGTATTTCAAAAGACCAGGAACGCCAAGAAGAGTTCATATCTAAAATTGACAATGTATTGTTGAGATTTGATGTGCTTTTGGATGGAAATTTAGTCCCAGATCGCGAAAAATATAACGACTTTACAACTCAAATTTTCTTTATCGTGAATATATAATAGTGTTTATATAATGTATAATTGTGTGTATATATATATATGAAGCAAAAAAGATAACGTTGAAGAAATTTGGCTGGGTGATATTCAATGTAAACATATGTTGGTTAGTCTAAGCATAAATAATTATAAGGTTATTCAGAGTACAAATAGTTTGTTTGGGCAATACATCTGCCTAAGAACCCCAAGAATATTATGTAACATTGTTGGGCCTTGTATATGAGTCTCGTGTTATGGTTATTTTAGCTTGGAAAAAAATCATAAATAATAATATAATATGGGAAAATTAGCAATTAAGTCATAATACCTAACATAATTAATCAAAATAATAACACTTTAAAATATTTATTTAAAATGGCAGAATGACAATATTTTTATAAAATAATATGTATTCAGATTTTAGTATTTTAAATTAATTTTATTTATGGAAAGAGTTGGACCAAATTATATACCAATAACCGTTTAAAGTGAAAAAAATAAAATTAAACCAATACCATTAACCTTTTTTCATTACCATTCACGTTTCTTCCCCACCTTTCACGTTTCAAGTTTATCTTTCTTCAAGGTGCTAAATTGTTGTTCATCAAGAATTTTTCTTTATTGTTAAACGAAATCTCTTTATTAATTCAAGCAGATTTCTCGATTGGCAAGGTAATTTCCATTATCCATTTTTTTTTATTTGATGTTTAAATCACATTCTTTACATTACGGATTTCCTGTCGATTTTTTCAATTTTTATGTGATTTTGTTTAGTTATCATCAAATATTTTCAATTTGGTAAAGGTAATTTCGATTAGGTATTTAGATTTCTTTTGATTTGTTTTCAATATCACCGTTTATGATTTATCTTTCGCATTGTTCATATTACGGATTTTCCGTCAATATTCTCGATTTTTATTCAAGCTTGTTTACATATTCATCTAATATTTATGTATTTCGATTAGTTATTTAGAATTCTTTTGACTTGTTATCAATATCACCGTTTATGGTTTCGATTAGTTGTTTAGATTTCTTTTTATTTGGTTTCGATTAGTTGTTTAGATTTCTTTTGATTTGGTTTCGATTAGTTGTTTAGTTGTTTACATATTCATCTAATATTTATGTATTTCAACTTTTTAGTCGATTAAACAATTTTTTTCAATTTTTTCTGATTTCGTTTTAATATATCAAAAAGTTTTACATTTTTTGTTTTTACATTGTATTTCAATCTCAATTAGTATACCAACATGTTTGTATTTCCTTCTTAATTTGTATTCATCCTAACTGTATGCTAATAATTTTGTATTTTATTGGGTATTCATTCTGTATTTCAATCTCAATTTATATGTGAACAAATTTGTATTTCTCTTTTGTTTTGTATTCAACCTAATTGTGTACCAACAAGTTTTGTATTTTATGTGCCTACTTTACCTTTCAAATCACTTTGTATTTCAAATGAAGAGAGTATTTCTTTTGTATTCACAACTTTATA